>MJUT01038131.1:50692-69009 GCA_002080005.1 Gigantidas platifrons
ACCCTTATGCATATCGCATATCGAATCCTCTACCCATGGTATTTTGACCACCCTACGCTTTGTGTTTTGACCAACTACCCATGATATATCGAACCCTTATCCATGGTATTTGACCCCCTTGTAACAGTTATTGTATTTTCGTCATTCGGCACAGTATAGCTGGAATATCACTGATGTGGCGTTTAGCAGTCAACAATCGATGAATCAATCATTTCGTCATTGCTAGATGAAGAACGACATGTTTTAATATAACCTGGAAAACAATGAACTATCTTTTTCTACACTTAAATGATACTTTCTCAATTTTTTTCATTTAATTTTTGTCTAGTCTTTCTCCAAGAAATTGTTTCGTTAAAATAGGTTTTTATTTCATTTTGTATTATTCCGTTTCGTTTCGTGTCGGTCAATTCCGTTTCGATTTATTTCGTGTCGTTTCGGTAAATTTCATTTCGTTTCGGTGAATTTCGTTTCGATTGATTTAATTTCGTTTCGTTTCGTTGCGTTTCGTTTCGCAGTTATACTGAGTGCAACGGTCTGTTGTGGCGTTGCTTGAGTACGAGTTGAGTTATGACAGTAAGTAAAACTACGCCTAATGATTTATTCGAGATCAAATATGCAGGTTACATAAATATATATATATGAGTGTTTACTAAGAATAACTACCCCTTTACACCGGGTGCACACACAGGTACCTGCAGTGCGTCTAAAAAATCCAAGCATTCTCAGTCATAACAATACATGCAATAATGTTGTCACGTACATATTGGGTTTAAAACAAACAATATGATACAACCTTGGATATGACGACAAGATATCTTAGTAACATTACGTAAGAGCTGTCTGTCCTACAATGAAGCGAATTACAAGGGAATAATGAAATATCATACAAAATTGACAGATCACCAGGGAATATATAATTTAAATCCTTTTATTGACAAATTACCAAAGAAATATATAATTTCATTCCTTTTAAATCAGAAATAGAATTGATGAAAAATGACTGAAAAGACCTTTAAGCCAGACGTAAAGAATTATATTATTTTGTTTTTACTCCATTAGTAGAATAACATTAAAAACAAACTACCACATCATCGGAACAGTTCCAATATCTAAATAGTAGAAACGTGTACAAAATCAACACCTCTTACACCATGTACATGACCGCTCACTTTCCAGAGACTGATATTCGAATTCCATTTTTGCACAGATCCTTTCATTTTTCTTTTGTTGCTCTCTATTTGTGCTCGAGGTAATATTTCTGTTCGTTCCTATTTAATTCTCCATACATTTTAAGTGGCAGTCAAAAGTTGTTTTTTCAGGTGAGCTTATCTCTTCCCTCATTCTATATGGTTGTTATATCTCATTGAACTTGTTCTCGTCCCGGAGACATCTGAAATACTGCTCGTGTGGTGTTAAACATTAATCAATCAATCAATCATCTCATTAGAGATCAAAAGCGGATAAATGTAGTAGTGTATCACGTGACGGGAATGACATTTTCTTTGTTCTTGAACAAATTATTTTTAATTATTATTAATAACATTAACAGATTTAGTAGTTGTATTTTCTTATTAATGACATGAACAGAATTAGTAGTTGTATTTTATTATTAATATCATTAATAATATTAGTAGTTATATTATGACGGTAAAATGCCACGTTCAACAATATTGCAGTCTCATCGTATCCGGTGAAAAGTAATGAGTGATTGCTACGTCACGTCATCAGTTTGACGAAATGATCATTTAATATTTATTTTATTTTTTTACATTCTATTACATTACAGTTTTCTATGGGATTTCATAAAAAAACAAACACATTTTGGATCGGGAAAAAACATAGTTTCCTAAAAGATAAATCGATTTTCCTGTATGCATGAGATCATGTTTACAAACAAGCATTGAGAGAGCACTGATACCGACCAATCTCCTCATCTTTTCTAATTGGATGTCACTGTATTCTTTAACAAAATTGCTGGTAGACTATTATATCTTTAATAAATCTACATGCACTTATATATACTAATCTGTATGGTACGCGAGTGACAAAATTGATCTAAAAAAAGCCATTGACGTCAGTGTTTTGTTTACTGTCATACATTGTAGCTGCTCTGATCCTCTTAGTACGTGATCTATGTCTTGTATGAAAAATAGAATGAAATAATGAATGTCTTTACAATGTTTTGTGGAGTGATACATGTATTGATGGTAAAGAATTGTTAATATGAGACAGGCACAACCTGTTCGAAATCCTTTCATGTTTAGAGGGAGGAATGAGAAGGGAATGTATTCTTTTTTTCAAGTAATTAAAAAACAAAAAAATAATAATATTTGGCTGGATTGTACCACCACCAATAGTGATATTTACCTGTGATAGCAGGGTGCCCCGAGTCAGCGGAGGCATTTACTTACAACAACAATAAATGGCTGTTCCGTTCATTTAACCTACGCGCTCTTCCGCCGAAAATCTCGTAGTTAGAGATTTATATTATTAGAATTTTAATTCAAGTTTGTTTTGATTTTGCATAGAGTAAATAATTAAAGAATTGGGAATTTTTCATTGAAATATATTTCTTTTGCGTTTCTAAATATCAATTGATCTATTTATTTAAACTTCCGGTGAACAGATTTTTGGACATCAATATTCCTATGAAAAATTATATAGTTCAAAGGATTTCGTCCTTTATTACCAGACTTTATTGTATTTCATTTCTATCATCAACAGCTGTAGTGACGTAATACATAGTATGTCAGTGATTTGCGACAGGTCAATGGTTTTCTCCTGGTACTCCGGTTTCCTCCACCAATACAACTGACCGCCACGATACAGTTGATTGTTGAACGTGGCGTTAAACACTATAAACAAACCGTAATTCCAATTGTAAAAGACTTACAAAAAAATATTCTGATATTGCCATCAAGTACATATACTACTGATGTTTTGGATTTTAAGGGTTTATAAACGAGGAAGGAAAATTAGTCGCCAAATCGAACATGTTTTATTGCTTGAATAAAACTCAAGCTTCCATCTTCTCTGTATATTGCTTGATTTTATTTTGTGTAGTATCAACAATTATTGTTTTATTAAATTGGTTTGGGTCCATCAAACTACTTTAATCCTGTCGCTTTTTTATAGCATTGTCTTACAAGGCCAGGAGAGTGAGTGGTCACGTGTTAGGAGTATCCATTTTATTGCAGTGTTTTACCAGGTCAGGAGAGTGAGTGGTCACGTGTTAGGAGTATCCATTTTATTACAGTGTTTTACCAGGCCAGGAGAGTTAGTGATCACGTGTTAGGAGTATCCATTTTATTGCAGTGTTTTACCAGGCCAGGAGAGTTAGTGGTCACGTGTTAGGAGTATCCATTTTATTGCGGTGTTTTACCAGGCCAGGAGAGTGAGTGGTCACGTGTTAGGAGTATCCATTTTATTGCAGTGCTTTACCAGGCCAGGAGAGTTAGTGGTCACATGTTAGGAGTATCCATTGTATTGCAGTGTTTTACCAGGCCAGGAGAGTGAGTGGTCACATGTTAGGAGTATCCATTTTATTGCAGTGTTTTGCCAGGTCAGGAGAGTGAGTGGTCACATGTTAGGTGTATCCATTTTATTGCAGTGTTTTACTAGGTCAGGAAAGTGAGTGGTCACGTGTTAGGAGTATCAATTTTGTCTTTGTTTCTACGATTTTTCAATTATATTTTGGAATTGTTCCGACAATATGGCATATTTTGTTTTTGATCTTAAGCTGCAATAATGGCAAAAGGTGTTGTATATGTGTCTGATATATCATTTATATCTTTACATTTTTCACTCTTATCCGATGTCAAATTTTGCTTAATGACTTATCACCATGCTTTGAGACACGAAAAGCACGACGGGTGTCACTAGGAACCATTACCGAGCACTTGAGTTCACCCAGATTTTGTTTGTTTGTTTGTTTCGTGTTGCTCAATCTTGAGTCGTAACAGTTTTGATACTACTACAGAAGGGCCTGCAACAATAAATAATAAATACAATACAAATGACCGCCTTTATATAACTTAAATAATGTTGAAAGTGGTGTTAAACACCATAACCCTAATCCAAGGGTTTACACAGGATAGCCTGGTGAATATTAGTTTTGATAACAATTACATTATCAAGGAACTGTTAATAGTCCTTTATCATTGTCTTGGCAAGAATCATTCCTTAATATGATTATTGATTATGTTTTTATTCTTCTATTATTTTGTTTTTCTCTCTTCTATTATTTGTTTTCATTCTTCTATTATTCTGATTTTCTCTTTCTCTCTCTTCTTTGTTGTTGTTATTTATACTAGTGGCATCATTTTATTACTTGGGAGGATTAGGATAATGGTGTTTAATGCCACTTTCAACATTAATTCAGTTATATCGTGGCGGTCAGTTTTATTGGTGGAGGAAACCGGAGAAAATCACCAACCTGCTGCAAGTCACTGACAAACGTTATCACAAAATGTTGTATCGAGTACACATCGCCTGAGTGGGATTCGAACTCACAACGTTAGTGATGATATGTACTGATTGAATTGGAAGTTATAAATCCAACTACCATGCGATTACGACGGCCCCTTTTCATTACTTGCTATTTTTAGATTTTTCTACATTCCATGAAATACACCTTCTGTTAATGCAACATTACATGTACTATCAAATACATTTCTTAGTATTCCTATTCAATTGATTTTGGTTTCGTTTCATGATCGCGTGTCAAAAATATAGGTGTATATTTCAAAATATATGTACATATATGCACATGTATCAAATATAAGTATTATTGTTTTCTACACATATAACAGATAAGATAAAAACAAAAGGTAAGTAGAGTAGACTATTCATTTTCCTTTAAAATATGCTAATAAAACTGTTTTAATTTTTTTACAGTATATTTCATTTTTTTAATTATATTTATTTGGCAAGTCCGTAGGCTATATTTACCTTGGCTGTCTTCCCCTAATAAATATGATCGTCACTATATCGGTGCCCTTGGTGACATTCACAACAACCAACAACAACTCAATCCATCAACCTTTGTTTAACAGCTAACTAGTTGTCGGTAATCTTAGTATTTTGTAAGCTTTGTCAGTATTACTCGACACCAATTTTGTCCAACGAATAATGGTCTTTAACCAACAGATTATATCTTCTTAGCCATTAGTCAGTTAACAACGAACATTCATTAACCCTGCTATTGTATTGTCCATGCTATATTGTTATAGTGTGTAGTTTATTTTAGAGTTGAAGCGAATCTATGTTAGTGTTTTTTAATTGTTTGTTATTATCTCTATTGTTGTTGGAGATTCAATTATCAAGAGGGATAGGGTTGGGATCCAAATAACATGTTTTTAATACCCCCGCATGTTTGTGCATATCCCATCGAGGACCTGAATTTCCAAAGCCAGATATTGCGGTCCTTTTTTGTTCAATTTTTTTGTTGGGGGAGGGGGTGATGGTTCTGTTTTGTGGATATTGGAATTGTCCACCACTGTTTAAAGTATCATTTCACAAACATTGTAGAGCAAACCCCATATCACCAATATATAAACCTAGTACCACACCTTGAAGTATTTTCCATTTAGTAATATATATACATCACGACAATTAATAATATGATCTGAATACAGCACAGATGGGACATTTATCGGTATCTGGAATTGGGCCTATTTTCGCTCGGAATACGGGAATCCGGGATGTCATATTTTATATATTGGGATTCGGGATTGAAGTGTTTCTATGTTCGATAATTCAGTATGAAAAGGTTTATAAGTTTGGTATTTCTGGAGCATATCTTGATATTGTATAGCATGTTTCTATGTATGTAATTGGTGTTCTGTTTATGTATTATGTAAAACTCGTGTCTAATTCGTTTTCAATTTATTGGCACAAATACGCTCAAAATATACCCACTTATATTGAAATACCTGTACCAAGCCAGCCAGGAAAGTGAGCGTTTATTTGTGTTGTCAGCATCGAGTTTTGCTTCTGTGTTTCTACGATTTTTCTATTAGATTTTGGAACTGTTCCAACAGTGTGGTATTTCATTTTCTCTACCTTTACGTGATGGTTGTGATTATATTGTAACTATGCCTAGGTTTAGCCCCACTACATTTACGTGTCTGTCCCAAGCTAGGATCTATAATCCCATTGGATTATATCGTGGTCATTAATGTGTCTAATAGGTTGAGGTTTGGCGAGCTATTGTTGTATTTCATTAATGTCACATATATATATCTCATGTTCGCCAGCAAGGAATTACTAAACCCCTCCCACTTTTTCAACAATGACAGCGTTAGCCGAATATTAGTGGTCATACGGTGACTGTATATTACTGTATGCATCAAGAGACAACTGTAAACAATGACGATTTGCTTTGCAGAAACAGGTGTTGGAAGGACATATGTAACATTAAAATGGACCCGTGGAGGTTTTGGCATTAATAACTGCCAAAATAAGAGCACACAATAATTTCTGAAGACACGGTGCTTTCATTAACTGTGTACATGTATTGGTATCATATGCCTTGTACTGGTTCGCTAAAAATGATATCATTTATGAGGGAAATAACTGACGAAATCCAGGAGAGGACAATGCGAGAGAATTTCGAAATTACATCTAACGCGGTCAACGATGAAGGGTATGAATGTTGATCTTAACTCCTGGTTAGCGGAAATGTATATAGTGGAGGAGGAACTGCCTACTCTTCCTGAAACCCCGAGTTCACCCCCATTTTTTAGTGGGGTTCGCGTTACTCGATCTTTAGTTTTTTATGTATTTTTTGTAGATCGTTAATTGTCGTTTTGTACTTTTTCTTTTGGCCATTGTGTTGTCTATTCTTCTTCTATATACGGATTCTAATTACCCCTTTGATATCTTCAAACTCGTCTTAAAGCTTTGTCTTTATATTTCAGGAAAGCTTACAATGATTATAAGCAGGCTCTGTTTATTGTTTTTAATCTGTAAGGGAGTAACGAGCTTTGTCAGGTTGCCATGTCTGACAAATGATTCTAAAGACTTCGAGGATTCACAGAAAGCCTTGACAAATCTGGAGTCCTACTTGGGAACGACGATTAAAACTCTTGAGAATGATGTCGAGAAATCCATAAAAATCATGAAAGATCATCTAGCGACTCTAAAGACCAATATCAACCAGAAAATAAAGACGTTGAACAAAGATCTACAGATGCTGCAGGATGACTTTAAAAGTTTGTAATATACATGTTATTATATTATGCTCACATTACTCTAGGAAAAGTTACCTTTGCACCAGACTTATTAATGTGTATTGTTAAATTCGATATGGATCTACGTTTATATTATTTATTTTAGTTATGATAATTCACTAGTTTTGATTTGTTTACCCCGACTGTAATTTGTTCTGTTATTATATTATATTAAGTTCAATATCATGATGTATTTAGTGTTGTTAACACCTTTTCTCATCGAATGTTTATAATTTTTTAACCAAATGTATATGACAGGGTATAGCTGTAAATGAAGACGTGAGAACATCTTTTATATTATTTATTTTAGTTATAATAATTCACTAGTTTTTATTTGTTTATCCGGGCTGTATTTTCTTTTGTTATTCCATAAGTTTTATGTTATATTAAGTTCAATATCATGATGTATTTAGTGTTTTTAATACTTTTTCTCATCTCATCGAACTTGATAACTAAATGATAACCAAAATGATAACCAAAACAGTACAATCACTACATGTAAATTGTAATTTATTAAGGACGAGCGAACGGAAAATTATTGAGTTGTATATCAATTGATTAGTGATAACTTAAGGTTATATTACATTATAAAATGTATTATTTGCTATTCTTTTTACAGAGGTTACATGGAAGAAATACAATGGACACTGCTACCATTATGGCACCAAACCAGGACCATGGTTTGCTGCAGAGGTAAGTATGAATATGCATAATATTTCATCGGTTTCACAAAATATTCTGTAATCTTTGAGGTATATTTGAAAATTGAAAGTCTCTCCGGAACATTGGAACATTTTGACGACAAATGTTTCAATCTTGATAGACAAAACAACACTATTTCAAGCATATTTAATTTTTTTTTACATAAATGTAAAATATCATTGAGAGTGAACTATACAACAATATCACAAATTAAGAAAAAATAGCAAATTACCAATACGATAGAACAGTACAATCAAGTCTCCTTCTTGGTAGATAAATAAAAACCATCTAAAGTATATAACGTAATAAGAAACCTGACAACTGCGCTTGAAATGGGTCAGTATCTCCATGCATGGCGCCCGTCGTGAACAATGACGATATTCACGTCTTCTCAGGCGAATGTTATGGTGGACATGATCATACTTTAATTGCGAAAAGCTTGGAGATACCAAAGGATAATGTGAAGCTGTATTTCACAGAACAGACAATACAATGTCAAAAAAGGACAAAAAGATCAAACACAGTTTTAAGAAAACAGTCAACTATTGATTGAGCAACTGAACAACACGAGCCTTACAAAAAACTGGGGAGTGAACTCGGTTGTCACATGAAAGTAAGCAGTCCCACCTTTACTAATGGTACATATCAACAAATTTTTCACTGAAATTTCCTATAATACAAAACAAATGTATGCCATGAAATGAATATTGCTTTATGTGGAAATCGTACTGGATTTGACACTACCAATCATAACACAAATAAAATCTGCGAGGAGATTTCAGTACGAAAAGAAAGCTGGTTGAGATCAGCTCAAATAATATTACATTTTCAAATATTATGTAACGTTGGAATTGTATTTCATATTTATATTTATTATTGAAATTTACAATTCCTAAATAATGTAATTATTATTAAAACTAATGTTCTCCTCCCTTAGTTATAGGTGACCATAACCGACTTTGACTTATCCTGTTTATACCCTTTGGCTTTATTGTTCTCAAACACTTTTACATTATTGGCTTTACAATCGTTCGATTTTGAAGGCGATTCCAGAAACACGTGGCGCGCACTAAATTTGATATCTATGTTTTTATTTGTCACAAGAATCCGTTTAATTTCTCAAATGCTGATATTGATTTTACGTACGATATATTTGTGTATCGGTGGTCGATTTCTTATTGCTGGAACATCAGATTTCATTTGAATAAAACATACTTAACGTCATCGTCGATTGTTGTCAAACATCAAGTGAACAGTTTTCAGCTATATTCACGACCAGAACGAACTTATAAGTAATAGGGCCTATATAAGTCAGATAACAAGATTGTTAAAGGTCCAGTCGTCCTGGTTTCGTTGTTTTCTTCATTTTTTATTACATATAAATGGTTGTGTATAATGTAGTTTATTGAAATATGGTAATGAACCCTAACACATCTATGCAATGTATTTCAGAAAAGATGTAGAGAGATCGGAGGATATCTTGTGAAAGTTGATAACGTGGCAGAGAACAATTGGATAGCTTCACAAAAACCAAAAAGTATGATTACATCATTTACAATGAAATAGTTATTATTTACTAAGTATACAATGCTCCTTTTTTAAGTGATTTAGCGTAGCAACAAACTTCAAAGAGGAACGTAATACAAATTCGGAATTGATAAGAGTTGTCTATCCAGTGAATTTTTCAGGTATATCATGGCGAGAACAAGTTAATTTCCAATGAAATGATGATGAGGTCCGTTTTGTACTAGACCAACTCGCTTAGCTGGATATTTATAGGGCTAGCTTACTTAAATAACACGCGGACACATTATCCTCATTCCGAGACAACCAGTGCTTAGCGTCGACGCAACAAATGCCAATTGTCTAGACTTTGGTTTGACCCGATCGGGGCTCGGACGAACGATCTACCACACTAACATTAACCATTACAACACCGATGCGGTTCGTTGTCCATCCAGAAACTTTAATGTATATATATATATAATGTACAAGAAGTAACCCTTAACATGGTGCATAAATGATGTTTATACAAGACATGACTTATCCTTATGTATTTTTCTGATTGTTATTGTTAGATAGATATGTATTTAATAATTTACAAATATATTATCATTATTTATCAAACATTCAGATAGTTCAGGATACTGGATAGGTCTTACCGATCTTCAAGAAGGTAAATGGCGTTGGAGCTATGACCAATCTTATGCTACCTTTAAACCCTGGGTATCCGGATATGGAAATAAAGGAACATCAGTGAATTGTGTTACATATAACGGAAACGATAAAGGATGGCTTGACCACAGTTGTCAAAACAACTATTATTTTATTTGTGAGAGTAATTTCTGTAAGTATAATACATACAATTATGTAAGCGCTTTATACCACCTAGTATATATAACAATGGATGCTGTATGATAAATAATGCATATTTCTATTTAGACATTGCTATAATAGATTGTCATTTTCTAATATTTTGTACAGATTCAGATTCCCTTTGTTTGCTTTTTTGCGTTGTGCAAAACATACAAAACGCTCAATCAGGGATATTTACAAAAATAAAAATGTAAATGTAAAAAGTAAAAAAATCGGTTAAAAACATATCAACAATCCACACAAGTGATCAAAAATTTCTAATTCATCTAAAAAATAAAATTGTGTTAATACCACTTAATTAAATGGTAATAAATTATCAAAATGTCTTCCAAGGATAACCCATGAAAGCCTTTTAGCTTATTGCTCATGCGATCCTTTTAAGCCATAGGAGTAAAGTGGGTATTAAAGATATACAATAATCAGCGAGCGGGAATGTGGGAAAAGAGTTGATTAAATATTAATAACATTTTAAATTTGATATTTGTTTTTATTGCAGGCAGTACGTGAAGATGATTGATGTCAAGAACAAGCATATATATAATAAATACTAAGACCATGACCTTATAGTTATAGTCATTCAGTAATTATCATTAGGATTCGGCGATCTTTGGTCTTTACAACAACGTTGCTTACCCCCGTTATATGTGAGTGTCTGTATTTTGCTCGCATAAGGAAACCACTCAGATGACCTCATCATTTCACTACTACGGGATTTTCGGGTCCATAAAACTAGTTTAACCCTGCCACTTTTTATTGACATGCCTTAGAGGTGATCAGTCATGTATGTACATGTTAAGGGTATCCATTGTGGCTCTGCTTCTACATAACTTAGAAGTCAGCAGTCATGTATGTACATGTTAAGTTTATCCATTGTGACTCTGTTTCTACATAACTTAGAGGTGATCAGTCATGTATGTACATGTTAAAGGTGTCCATTGTGGCTCTGTTTCTACATAGCTTAGAGGTGATCAGTCATGTATGTACATGTTAAAGATATCCATTGTGACTATATTTCTACGTAACTTAGAGGTGATCAGTCATGTATGTACATGTTAAGTTTATCCATTGTGACTCTGTTTCTACATAGCTTAGAGGTGATCAGTCATGTATGTACATGTTAAAGATATCCATTGTGACTATATTTCTACGTAACTTAGAGGTGATCAGTCATGTATGTACATATTACAGGTATCCATTGTGACTCTGTTTCTACATAGCTTAGAGGTGATCAGTCATGTTTGTGCATGTTAAGGGTATCCATTGTGACTCTGTTTCTACATTACTTAGAAGTCATCAGTCATGTATGTACATGTTAAAGATATCCATTGTGACTATATTTCTACATAACTTAGAAGTGATCAGTCATGTATGTACATATTACAGGTATCCATTGTGACTCTGATTCTACAAATTTCTAGCTAGATTTATGAATTAATCTGATGGTATGGTATTTTTTAGTTTTCGTTTTCTTACATAATTGTCTATTATTTATATTGATGGTGTTCGTCAATTTTGGGGGATGTGGTGTCTCTACGATCCCCGTCTATGGTGTTATAGTTTCCAGAGAACAACCCATAGTTTCGGGTTTTATATATCTGTTCGCGCTTTCCTACATCATAAAGTCTTCTAATCACGATATGACTGAAATATTTCTTATGGTAATGATAACATGAAAAACACAAAATACAATACTGTCGACACAATTGCAAAATCAAATATCAAAATC
The DNA here is from genome assembly GCA_002080005.1 of Gigantidas platifrons. Classification (NCBI taxonomy): domain Eukaryota; kingdom Metazoa; phylum Mollusca; class Bivalvia; order Mytilida; family Modiolidae; genus Gigantidas; species Gigantidas platifrons. The sequence goes on from MJUT01038131.1 coordinate 62,729, forward strand.
GCGGAAACAAATTTACAATCTTTGTCAGGTGCATGATGGGTACCGGACTAGTGTGAAGAAGGTCACAGGCTTATGTAGGTGTCTTGTGGTTTAGAGTTGTGGTCAGAAGTCAAGGAACAATTAACCTCTCCCTCTGTTATTACTTGGTTGGTTGGTTTCATGATGATTAATTTCGCTTTCAACAATATTTCAGTCATTTCGTGGTTGTCAGTTTTATTGGTGGAGGAAACCGGAGAAAACCACCGAGGTGCAGCAAGTCACTGACAAGGTTTATCATATGATGTTGTATACATCGCCCTGGCCGGGATTCGAACTCTCTACATCAGTGGTGACATGCATCGATTGTACAGGTAGTTGTAAATCCAACCACCATGCTATCACGGCCGCGACGGCTCCCTTCTGTTATTATCATTGGTTAGTTAAGTTATAAACTTCAGTATACTATACAATACAATTCAAACGAATGAGAGTAATCGATATATGACATAAACACAAATAGTGTATAGGGAAGCTATGCCATCGAATAACACGTTATCCTGCTACTGTCATGAAGAATCTTAATTGTGTTGCTCAGATTTTTTTTTTTTTTTTTTGGTTCTTTGTTTAACATGGTCTTTTTTTTAAGTTAAAAAAATGCAATAGTTGCCCATTAAGAAACCCATCCTACCTGGCATGGATGTACAAGGGTTTACATAATTACTGTTTGGATTTTTAAGCCTTATGTATGCCCCACCCTTACGGTGATTTGCTCGTTTTTTGTCGTTGTTGTACACAACTATTTCATATTTCCATTCCACATTTTGAGATCAACTTTTTTTCTTAACGTTCAAACTATAATACTGTCATTCTCCACTGATGAATCAACTTCTGTGATAGTCTATGCCTGCCCTCCTACACTAAGCGAATTGCCCCCATCAACAATTATGGGGTAAACAGATTATAAGCAGTGATTGTCAACAATTCTATGAATATAAGCAAAACGAATGGTCACCTCTGACCTCAAAACACTGAACACGAAAACATCACAATATACTGCGCTGGTAATCCTGGTCCTGACAGGCACGACAATTGGTGCCTGTTAAGCCGGTTAATGGGCATCTCATCCCCTCTTAAAATTGGATCTACAAAGAATATGCATACATAAACAAACAATACATAACATAACCAGCGACCAATTTCTAGCGACCACTAAGCTAGACATCAATAAAGCGATATGTCTCAAAACCAACAAAATTAATAAGAGTAAAATGTACTTTTAAAGATTTCTAGCGACCAATACCAAATATTTTACTGTAAATGCATATGCAACACAATTAATCTACATCTGGGCATACAGGAAATATTTCTGGAGCCCACCCGCACAATGCAAAGTATACATTTGAGACATAACTGTGGACCTGATGTGCATAGTCACAGGGACTCTGATGAGTAAAAGACCCGACATGTGTCATATGGTATTTTGACCCCCCTGGTATATTGACCAGGGGGTCAATTTTCATCCATGGTAGATTGACCCTCCCTTATTGAAAACTGATCCCCCATGTATGGTAAATTCAACCTTCATGGTATTCTGAACCCCCTATCAGTGGTATATCGAACCTCCTATCCATGGAATATCGAATTCCCTACACAAGGTATTTTGACCCCATACCCATGGTATTGTAACCCCCTTACATATGGTATATTGAACCCTTTATCCATGGTATATTGGACCCTCTACCCATGGTATTTTGGCCCCATACCCATAGTATTTTGGACCCCTATCCATGGTATTTTGAACTCCCCTATCCACGATATATCGGACCCCTACCCATAGTATTTTGACCATAACCCATGGTTTATCAAACCACCTATCCATGGAAATTTGACCCGTTACCCATGGAATATCGGACTCCCTGCCTATGGTATTTTGACCCCCCTTCCCAGAATATATCGAACCACTATCCATGTCATATTGAACCCCGTACCCATAGTATTTCGACATATGGTATATCACACCCTGTACCCATGGTATTTTGACCCCTTCTTATGGTACATTGTGTATATTGAACCCCTTACCCATAGTATATCGAACCCTATATTCAAGGTATATTGAGCCCGCTACCCATGGTATTTTGACCCCTCTACCCATGGTATATCGAACCACCTATGATTGGAATATCGATCCCCTACCCATGATATTTGTATCCCCTACCCATTATATATCGAGCCCCTTATCCATGGTATATTGAACCCCCTACCCATGGTATTTTGGCCCCCCTACCGATGGTATTTGTCTCCCCTACCCATGTTATTTTGGCCCCCCTACCCATGGTATATTGAACCCATCCCCAGGTATATCAAACCCCCTATCCATGGTATTTTGAACCCTTATCCCTGGTTGTGTTGGCCCCCTTACCCAGGGAATATAAAGCCCTCTATCAATGGTATATCGGACCTCCCTATCAATGGTATTTTGACGCCAATATTCATGTTATTTTTAACCCCCTATCCATGAGGTACCGAACCTCTTATCCATGGTATATCGGCCCCATACCCATGACATATTGACCCCCTTACTCATGGTATATTGACCCCCCTACCCACGGGATTTTGAGCCCCTACCCATGGTATATCAAATCCCCTATTCAGGATATATCGGAGCCACAACCCATAATATTTTGACCCCTACCCATGATATATCAAACCCCCTAAACATGGCATATCAAACCCCCTATCCATGGAACTTCGAACCCTTACCTATGGTATTTTGACCCCCCCCTACCCAGAATATATCGAACCCCTTATCCATGGAATATTGAACCCCCTACCAATGGTATTTTGAACCCTCTACATACGTATATCGAACCCTCTACCCATGGTATTTTGACCCCCTACCAATGGTATATCGATCCCCTTACACATTGTATTTTGACCACCTACCCATAGTATATCGAGCCCCTTATCCTTTGTATATTGAACCCCGTACCAATGGTATTTTGACCCTTACTTATGGTACATTGTGTATATTGAACCCCTTACCCATATTATATCGAACCCTATATTAAAGGTATATTGAACGCAGTACCCATGGTATTTTGACCCCTCTACCCATGGTATATCGAAGCACCTATGAATTATATATAGGACCCCCTTCCCATGATATTTTTTATATTGAACCCCTTACCCATTATATATCGAACCCCTTATCCATGGTATATTGAACCCCCTACCCATGATATTTTGCCCCCCCTACCCATGGTATTTTAGCCCCCTACCCATGGTATTTGTCTCTCCTACCCATGTTATGTTGGGCCCCTACCCATGGTATATCAAACCCCCTATCAATGATATTTTGAACGCCTACCCCTGGTTTTTTGTCCCCTACCCATGGTATATAAAACCCTTTATCAATGATATATCGTACCCCCTTATCCATGGTATTTTGAACACCCTATCCATGCTGTTCTGAACCTCTTATCAGTGGTATATGACATTTTGACCCCCTTACTCATGGTATATAGACCCCCTACCCATGGTATTGTGAGTCCTACCCGTGGTATATCAAACTTCCCTCCCATGGCATATCAGACCCCCTATCCATGACATTTCCAAACCCTATCTATGTTATTTTGACCATCCCCTAACCCAGAATATATCGAACCCCTTATCCATGGAATATTGAACCCCTACCCATGGTATTTTGACCCATCTACATATAGTATATCGATCCCCCTAGCCATGGTATATCGAACAATCTATCCATGGTATATTGAACCCTGTACCCATGGTATTTCGACCCCCTAACCAGGGTACATAGTATATATTGAACTCCTTACCCATGGTATATCGAACTCCCTACCCATAGTATATCGAACACCCTATCCATGGTATATTGAACCCCCTACTTATGGTATATTGACCCCCTACCCATAGTATATCGAACCCTCTGTCGATGGTATATCGGACCCTCTACCTATGGTATTTTGACCCCTCTACCCATGATATATCGAACCCCTTATCCATGGTATATTGAACCCCCTACACATGGTGTTTTATCTCCCCCCCCCCATCCCATGTATTTTGGACGCATATCCATGGTATTTTGACCCACCTACGCATAGTCTATCGAACCCCTTATCAATGGTATATTAAACCCCAAAATAATGGTATTTTGACCCCCTACCCATGGCTTTTTGACCGCCTACCCATGGTATATCAAACCCACTATCGATGGTATATCGGACCCTCTACATATGGCATCTTGACCCCTCTACCCATGATATATAGAACCCCTTATCCATGGTATATTGAACCCCCTACCAATGGTGTTTTGGTCCCGCTACCCATGGTATTTTGGCCCCCTATCCATGGTATTTTGATCCCTTACCCATGGTATATCAAACCCCCTACCCATGGTATATCAAACCTCCTATTCGTGGTATTTTGAACCCCTTATCCATGGTATATCGAGTCTCTTATCCATTGTACATTGAACCCCCTACTCATAGTATTTTGGCTCCCTATACATGGTATATCAAACCCCTATTCATGGTATTTTGAACCCCTACCCATTGTTTTGGCACCCCATACCCATGTTATTTTGACCCCATTACCAATGGTATATCAAACCCTCTAGCCATGGTATTTTGACCACCCAACCCATCGTATCCATGGTATATCCGACACCCTACCCATGAAATTGAGACCCCGTACCCATTGTATATCAACCCCCATATCGATGGTATTTCGGACCCTACCTATGGTATTTTGACCCTAAAACCCATGATATATCGAATCCTCCTATCCATGGTATATTGACCCCCCCTACCCATTGTATTTTGACACCCTAGCCATGGTATACTGCACACCCTACCCATGGTATATCGAATCCCATTCCCATGGTATTTTGACCCCCTTACCCATGGTATATCGATCCCCTAGCAATGGTATTTTGATCTCCCGACCCATGGCATACCTCCCCCTCCATCCATTGTATTTTGACTCCTCTACCCATGGTATTTTTACCCCCTTACCCATGGTATTTTGAACCCCTACCCGTGATATATTGAACCCTCTATCCATAGTATGTCGAACCTCCTACCCATGTCAAATCAAATCCCATACCCATGGTATATTGAACCCTCTCTTTTGGTAGAAATAAGGGGATCCATTTACCATGAGGGGGTCCAAAATACAAGGACAAAAAACCAACCCATTGGTCAATATACCATATGAAAATTGATAATGGTATTCTGAGCCCCCTATCAGTGGTATATCGAACCTCCTATCCATGGTATATCGAATTCCCTACCCAAGGTATTTTGACCCCATACCCATGGTATTGTAACCCCCTTAAATATGGTATATTGAACCCTTTATCCATGGTACATTGGTCCCTCTACCCATGGTATTTTGGCCCCATACCCATAGTATTTTGGACCCCTATCCATGGTATTTTGAACCCCTACCCGTGATATATTGAACCCTCTACCCATAGTATGTCGAACCTCCTACCCATGTCAAATCAAATCCCATACCCATGGTATATTGAACCCTCTCTTTTGGTAGAAATAAGGGGATCCATTTACCATGAGGGGGTCCAAAATACAAGGACAAAAAACCAACCCATTGGTCAATATACCATATGGAAATTGATACCGGTATTCTGAACCCCCTATCAGTGGTATATCGAACCTCCTATCTATGGTATATCGAATTCCCTACCCAAGGTATTTTGACCCCATACCCATGGTATTGTAACTCCCTTAAATATGGTATATTGAACCCTTTATCCATGGTATATTGGTCCCTCTACCCATGGTATTTTGGCCCCATACCCATAGTATTTTGGACCCCTATCCATGGTATTTTGAACCCCCCTATCCACGATATATCGGACCCCCTACCCATAGTATTTTGACCCATAACCCATGGTTTATCAAACCACCTATCCATGGAAATTTTACCCGTTACCCATGGAATATCGGACTCCCTGCCTATGGTAATTTGACACCCCTTCCCAGAGTATATTGAACCACTATTCATGTCATATTGAACCCCGTACCCATAGTATTTCGACATATGGTATATCACACCCTGTACCCATGGAATTTTGACCCCTTCTGATGGTACATTGTGTATATTGAACCCCTTACCCATAGTATATCGAACCCTATATTCAAGGCATATTGAGCCCGCTACCCATGGTATTTTGACCCCTCTACCCATGGTATATCGAACCACCTATGATTGGAATATCGATCCCCTACCCATGATATTTTTATCCCCTACCCATTATA
>MJUT01038131.1:69262-82197 GCA_002080005.1 Gigantidas platifrons
TATCCAGGATATATCGGAGCCACTACCCATAATATTTTGACCCCTTCCCATGATATATCAAACCCCCTACCCATGACATATCAAACCCCCTATCCATGGCACTTCGAACCCTTATCTATGGTATGTTGACCCCCCCCTACCCAGAATATATCGAACCCCTTATCCATGGAATATTGAACCCCCTACCCATGGTATTTTGAACCCTCTACATACGGTATATCGAACCCTCTACCCATGGTATTTTGACCCCCTACCAATGGTATATCAATCCCCTTACACATTGTATTTTGACCACATACCCATAGTATATCGAACCCCTTATCCTTTGTATATTGAACCCCGTACCCATGGTATTTTGAACCCCCTACATACGGTATATCGAACCCTCTACCCATGGTATTTTGACCGCCTACCATAGTATATCGAACCCCTTATCCTTTGTATATTGAACCCCGTACCAATGGTATTTTGACCCTTACTTATGGTACATTGTGTATATTGAGCCCCTTACCCATAGTATATCGAACCCTATATTAAAGGTATATTGAACGCAGTACCCATGGTATTTTGACCCCTCTACCCATGGTATATCGAAGCACCTATGAATTCTATATCGGACCCCCTTCCCATGATATTTTTTTATATTGAACCACTTACCCATTATATATCGAACCCCTTATCCATGGTATATTGAACACCCTACCCATGGTATTTTGCACCCTACCCATGGTATTTTAGCCCCCTACCCATGGTATTTGTCTCTCCTACCCATGCTATGTTGGGCCCCCCACCCATGGTATATCAAAACCCCTATCAATGGAATTTTGAACGCCTACCCCTGGTTTTTTGCCCCCTACCCATGGTATATAAAACCCTTTATCAATGATATATCGTACCCTCTTATCCATGGTATTTTGAACACCCTATCCATGCTGTTCTGAACCTCTTATCAGTGGTATATGACATTTTCACCCCCTTACTCATGGTATATAGACCCCCTACCCATGGTATTGTGAGTCCTACCCGTGGTATATCAAACTCCCTTCCCATGGCATATCAGACCCCCTATCCATGACATTTCCAAACCCTATCTATGTTATTTTGACCATCCCCTAACCCAGAATATATCGAACCCTTATCTATGGAATATTGAACCCCTACCCAAGGTATTTTGACCCGTCTACATATGGTATATCGATCCCCCTAGCCATGGCATATCGAACAATCTATCCATGGTATATTGAACCCTGTACCCATGGTATTTCGACCCCCTAACCAGGGTACATAGTATATATTGAACTCCTTACCCATGGTATATTGAACCCCCTACTAATGGTATATTGAACTCCTTACCCATGGTATATTGAACCCCCTACTAATGGTATATTGACCCCCTACCTATAGTATATCGAACCCTCTGTCGATGGTATATCGGACCCTCTACCTATGGTATTTTGACCCCTCTACCCATGATATATCGAACCCCTTATCCATGGTATATTGAACCCCATAATAATGGTATTTTGACCCCCTACCCATGGTTTTTTGACCGCCTACCCATGGTATATCAAACCCACTATCGATGGTATATCGGACCCTCTACATATGGCATCTTGACCCCTCTACCCATGATATATAGAACCCCTTATCCATGGTATATTGAACCCCCTACCAATGGTGTTTTGGCCCCGCTACCCATGGTATTTTGGCCCCCTATCCATGGTATTTTGATTCCTTACCCATGGTATATCAAACCCCCTACCCATGGTATATCAAACCTCCTATTCATGGTATTTTGAACCCCTTATCCATGGTATATCGAGTCTCTTATCCATTGTACATTGAACCCCCTACTCATAGTATTTTGGCACCCTATACATGGTATATCAAACCCCTATCCATGGTATTTTGAACCCCTACCCATTGTTTTGGCACCCCTTACCCATGTTATTTTCACCCCATTACCTATGGTATATCAAACCCTCTAGCCATGGTATTTTGACCACCCAACCCATCGTATGCATGGTATATCCGACCCCCTACCCATGAAATTGAGACCCCGTACCCATTGTATATCAACCCCCATATCCATGGTATTTCGGACCCTACCCATAATATTTTTACCCCTACCCATGATATATCAAACCCCCTCCCCATGGCATATCAAACCCCCTATTCATGGCACTTCGAACCCTTACCTATGGTATTTTGACCCCCCCTACCCAGAATATATCGAACCCCTTATCCATGGAATATTGAACCCCCTACCCATGGTATTTTGAACCCTCTACATACGGTATATCGAACCCTCTACCCATGGTATTTTGACCCCCTACCAATGGTATATCGATCCCCTTACACATTGTATTTTGACCACCTACCCATAGTATATCGAACCCCTTATCCTTTGTATATTGAACCCCGTACGCATGGTATTTTGAACCCTCTACATACGTATATCGAACCCTCTACCCATGGTATTTTGACCGCCTACCAATGGTATATCGAACCCCCTACCCATGGCATAACAAACCCCCTATCCATGGCACTTCGAACCCTTACCTATGGTATTTTGACCCCCCCCTACCCAGAATATATCGAACCCCTTATCCATGGAATATTGAACCCCCTACCCATGGTATTTTGAACCCTCTACATACGGTTTATCGAACCCTCTACCCATGGTATTTTGACCCAGTACCAATGGTTTATCGATCCCCTTACACACTGTATTTTGACCACCTACCCATAGTATATCGAACCCCTTATCCTTTGTATATTGAACCCCGTACCAATGGTATTTTTACCCTTACTTATGGTACATTGTGTATATTGAACCCCTTACCCATAGTATATCGAACACTATATTAAAGGTATATTGAACGCAGTACCCATGGTATTTTGACCCCTCTACCCATGGTATATCGAAGCACCTATTAATTATATATACGACCCCCTTCCCATGATATTTTTTATATTGAACACCTTACCCATTATATATCGAACCCCTTATCCATGGTATATTGAACCCCCTACCCATGGTATTTTGCCCCCTACCCATGGTATTTTAGCCCCCTACCCATGGTATTTGTCTCTCCTACCCATGTTATTTTGGGCCCCTACCCATGGTATATCAAACCCCCTATCAATGGTATTTTGAACGCCTACCCCTGGTTTTTTGCCCCCTACCCATGGTTTATAAAACCCTTTATCAATGATATATCGTACCCTCTTATCCATGGTATTTTGAACACCCTATCCATGCTGTTCTGAACCTCTTATCAGTGGTATATGATATTTTGACCCCCTTACTCATGGTATATAAACCCCTTACCCATGGTATTGTGAGTCCTACCCGTGGTATATCAAACTCCCTTCCCATGGCATATCAAATCCCCTATCCATGATATTTCCAAACCCTATCTATGTTATTTTGACCTTCCCCTAACCCAGAATATATCGAACCCCTTATCCATGGTATATTGAACCCCCTTCAAATGGTATATTTACCCCCTACCCATAGTATATCGAACCCTCTGTCGATGGTATATCGGACCCTCTACCTATTGTATTTTGACCCCTCTACCCATGATATATCGAACCCCTTATCCATGGTATATTGAACCCCATACACATGGTGTTTTATCTCCCCCCCCCCCATCCCATGTTTTTTGGAAGCATATCCATGGTATTTTGACCCCCTTACCCATAGTCTATCGAACCCCCTATCCATGGTATATTGAACCTCATAATAATGGTATTTTGACGCCCTACCCATGGTTTTTTGACCGCCTACCCATGGTATATCAAACCCCTATCCATGGTATTTTGAACCCCTACCCATTGTTTTGGCACCCCATACCCATGTTATTTTGACCCCATTACCTATGGTATATCAAATCCTCTAGCCATGGTATTTTGACCACCCAACCCATCGTATCCATGGTATATCCGACCCCCTACCCATGAAATTGAGACCCCGTATCCATTGTATATCAACCCCCATATCCATGGTATTTCGGACCCTACCTATGGTATTTTGACCCTCAAACCCATGATATATCGAATCCTCCTATCCATGGTATATTGATCCCCCTACCCATGGTATTTTGACCCCCTAGCCATGGTATATTGCACACCCTACCCATGGTATATTGCACACCCTACCCATGGTATATCGAATCCCATTCCCATGGTATTTTGACCCCCTTACCCATGGTATATCGATCCCCCTAGCAATGGTATTTTGATCTCCCGACCCATGGCATACCTCTCCCACCACCCATTGTATTTTGACTCCTCTACCCATGGTATTTTTACCCCCTTACCTATGGTATTTTGAACCCATACCCGTGATATATTGAACCCTCTATCCATAGTATGTGGAACCTCCTACCCATGTCAAATCAAATCCCATACCCATGGTATATTGAACCCTCTCTTTTGGTAGAAATAAGGGGATCCATTTACCATGAGGGGGTCCAAAACACAAGGACAAAAAACCAACCCATTGGTCAATATACCATATGAAAATTGATACCGGTGTTAATATACCATGGGGGTCAAAATACCATATGACTCCGGGCGATACATTTTACCTTTTTTTCAAATATCAAATTTTATATTTGACACCCTGCTGTTGGCTTGATGTGCAGAAATCCACCCAGACACCAAAGGCATTTAAAATCCCAAGTAATATCTTTGATTCAAAGCCCAAGTGGGCAAATACTTTGCCGTTGGGAATTTTTCATCGGATATTTATAGATCCCCGCTCCACAATTCGTTTTTCAAATATCAAAGTTGATATTCGACACCCTGTTGTGGGCTGGAGGTGCAGAAACCCACCCAGGCACTTAAGTGATTTAAAAGCCCGGGTAATATCTTTGATTCATTCCAAAAGTGGGCAAACACTTTGCCGTTGGGAATTTTTCATCGGATATATATAGAGCCCCCCCACTCCTCCACTATTTGTTTTCCAAATATCAAAGTTGATATTCGACACCTTGCTGTCGGGTGGTCTTGAGGTGCAGAGACCCACACTTTGCCGTTGGGAATTGTTCATCGGATATTTATAGACCCCCCTCCACAATTTGTTTTCCAATATCAAAGTTGATATTTGACACCCTGCTGTGGGCTTCATGTGCAGAAACTCACGCTGGCATTTAAGTCAATTAACGGCCCGGGCAATATCTTTGACTTAAGCCCCAACCGGACAAGAACTTTGTCGTTGGGAATTTTTCATGGGATATTCATAGAGCCCATCCCCTTTAGAAAAAACAAACATCACAGTTGATATTTGACACCCTACTGTGGACTTGAGGTGCAGAAACCCACACAGGCACTTAAGTCAGTAATAGGCCCGGGCAATACCTTTGATTGAATCCCAAGTGGGCAAGAAATTTCCTGTTGGGAATTTTTCATGGGTGGGTTTCTGCACCTCAAGCCCACAGCAGGGTGTCAATTATCAACTGTTAATGCAGCAATATGCTTTTTGTTAAGTTGGCCCTTCAGAGATTCACAGCCCCCTCTTGGATCTCAGGGCCCCGGATCGATGTATCGGTTGACTCCCCCCCCCCTCCTCTCATTTGTCCTGTATATATATTCTAGACTGATGTAAATTTTTGTAAATTATTTTATTTGTTTGTTCCTAATGAAGTTTTCAATATTGACCATTGTCATCCCACCATTGTGTTTGCCCAAACAGCTCACATTTCGATCTGGTACTTAATTTGTTATATGCTCATGCCTTACCCTTTTGTATTGAAAATCAAATACTATACTCCATTTACAAGGTAAATGGTACATGTTTTTTTTTTAATTCTATGATGACAATTTGATTACATGAATACACTCTTGACTTTCTCTACGGTGATTTAACTTTACACGGGCGCCATTGTTGTTTCTAATGGGACGCGGAGTTTGTTTTACCTCGCTTTGTTCATTTTGCATTTAGATTTTTAATAAAGCCTTTATATTTGAAATCAATGTTGGTTTGTCTCGTCTGTCAGTATGTCGTATTTCTTTTATTCAACGATTGACATAAAGAGGAATTGAGGGGAGATCCGATTAAATACACCCAAGTTTCACTTCCGGTATGCCGTGCATTTTAATTTTTTATCCCATTTAAGAAACAAGCTACATTTTAACTATCAAATATGTTCCCTTTAATAGTTAAATATCATGTTTTACAACATCAATAAATGTACATGACTGCTCACTCTCCTTTCTTGGTACAGGCAGTTAAATAAACTAAATGAACATGGATCCAAACCTATTCACTTACTGAAATGAAGCGATCAACCGAGTAAAATGCCGACCATTACATATAACAATGTGAAAGAAGAGTTTGAAGATACCAAAGGGGTAATCAGAATCGGTAAATCGAAGAAAAAAAAGACAACATAATGGCCAAAAGGATAAAAAACGATCTACAGCACATACACATAAAACTAAAGATCGAGTAACACTAACCCCACTAAATACCAGGGGTGAACGCGGGTGCTCCGGAAGGGTAAGCAGTTCCTGCTCCACTAGTGGCAGCAGTCGTGTTAATCTAGCTACGAAGATAATGCTGTTTTAATAAGGTGAATTTAAACGTTTCGAAAACAGATTTATGTGTTGTTTGTCTTAATCATGTTTTTGAGTACGAACATAACTTTCGAATACTGTTTTCTTTTCCAAAATGGCGACACATAAGGCGTAAATTGAAATTGGAATAGAAATCAAAATCAATCAAAATATAGCCAACCATAACTACTTGAACTATCACCCTAGTTCACCTTTAACCTCTAAGCATACAACGAAAACCATGGTAGACGGTGATAAACAGTTGGACAGGCACGAAAATGAGGGGGTTAAATAAATCTACCCGCCCCACCCTATATATAAATGACCAATGGCAAAGAAAAAGAAAAACAAACAAACAAACACCACACAATATAATATTATGCACATATTCGCTTCAATTAATTTTGCATTAGACAGGATAACACAAACAATACAATGCAACTGTCAGTAAATGACTCTAGTTATCCGACATTATAATAAACACGTTGACAATCTGATAAAGGAACGAGACATTAATGAATTCACTGGTCATGCTACATAATATAATTATTCTACATTTGTATAATGATAACAGGCAAACACAAGCCTGTGCATGAAACCTATTATGTAAACCGCAAAATGAAGATGGTATCATATATTGTACCCGTTCCCTCTTTCCTCGGTGTCCATCGTGGTCGTGATCGTATGGTAGTTGGATTTACAACTACATGTGCAAGCAGTGCCTATCACTACCAAAGTTGTGAGTTCGAACCCCGTTCATGGCTAGGTGTGCTCGATACAACATTATGTGATAAAGTTTGTCAGTTACTTGCGACAGGTCGTAGTTTTTCCGGGTACTCCAGTTTCCTCAACCAATAAAACTTACCGCCACGATATAACTGAAATATTGTTGAAAGTTAAACACCATAAATCAAACCCTCTTTCCAAAGTTCTTACTTACATTATGTTAATAATTAAAGAGGATTTCAGAATCTGTGAACAAGCTTAATAATGCATTAAATAGCGTCAATTAGGTCTACTTTCTTTATAATTTTAAGAATCTTCTTCATGATCTGAAATGCTTCATTATTGAATTGTCTGTTCCATGCGAGGAAAGTAAATGGACATGTATTTGTGTAAGGAGTATGCATTTTCCCCCTATTTCTACGATTATGCGATTGCGGGGAGTAGGGGTTAGGATTAAGGTGATTGACGCCACTTTCAACAATATTTCAGTTATATCGTGGCGGTCAGTTGTACTGGTGGAGGAAACCCAGAGAAAGTCACCAACCTGTCGCAAGTCACTAACAAACTTTATCACATAAAGTTGCATCAAGTACAGTTCGCATTAGCGGGATTCGAACTCGCAACGTTGATTACAAATGTAGTAATAAATCCAACTACCATACGATCACGACCACTACAGCCCCTTATTTGATTGGATTTTTGGGATTGTTGGGACAGTATAGTATTTTTTGTTTTTTAATTTCATCGCTATCTGAAAGTCTAAAAGTCTAAAACACCGCCAAAATGTAGTAAGTGAGTGCGTGATTGTTGTTTATCGCCAACTGAACAATTTGTCAGCTATATCATGGTGAGAACAAGTTAATTTTTGAAATAGATGATGATGAGGTCTGCTTTGTACTAGACAAACGCGTTTTAAAAGTGAAACAACAGTCCGTGTATAGACATGCTTCCCCACTCGGACACATTATCCTGAACCAGTCTTTACTCTTTCTCCTTAATAATATGTGCTTAGTGGAGAACCAGCAAATACCAATTTAATAGTCATTGGTTTGACCCGATCAGGGCTCGAATCCATGATCTATCACATTCGATTCGATGCGAGTACGTTAACCATTACACTAACGATACGATTGACAATGTCCGGTGCTGTTGATACCAAGTAAGTGTACTGTTGGTGGTGGCCTGTTATATTACAGAACAACAACATGTAAAGCCTGGTCTGCCAAGCTGACTGACAAAACTGTATTACAGTTTGATATAAGATGGAATCTAATGAGGAAATTAATAAGTAATTTACCAACATAAAAGCGATGTTTGGTTCTTCTTTACCTCCAGTTGTTTGTTGGAAGTCATATGTCTTATTAACGTTATTTGTGTTTGTTTCCGTATAGTGGTTTCTAATACATATTGTATTGTGTTTTTTTTTGGTTTTTTTTTTCGTCTTGTGTACCCTGTGTTTCTTTGGCATGTCCATATTTGATTGCCGCTTCGGTATTCTCTAGCCTTTATCATCTATCACGTTTTTCTGACATCAGTTGCTGATTGGATACAAAGCTAAATACAACTTCATCAATACAGATACTATAGAAAAAATATTAAACCTCAGAGATTATGATAATACTGTTTTCTAATCTTTTGATATTGGGAGTACATGTACCTGATGAGGTTTATTCTCGGAAACGGGTTATAAGCATTAACAATTTGATTTTTAACACTCTTCACAACTTCTGTTATAAAAGGTATAGTACATGGATGTGTCTTATGTAATAAAGCATAACATACTTAGTTAAAAAACCGGAAAATACATTGTTATAAAACCTAAAGAGTACGATGGCTGGTTTAGGAAGCACTTTTTTGTCTCGAACGCCCAACTTTTATCTTGAGAGCTCGACTTATATCTCGAGTGCTCGACTTATGTCTCGAGTGCTCGACTTTTTTCTTTATCAAGATAAAGGAAAAATACTAATATAAACTAATTAACCAACTTAATTGTGAAAATTGTAAAATTAATTTTAACATTATTGTTTCATCTATCTTTTTTTATGAATGATTTAAAAAAGTCTTTTAAAAAAAATGAATATATTTCTTTGATTAAAAACAGTAAACCAATATCAAATTGATCAGGCTGTTACCATAGTAATTAACACAACTGTATCCATTTCAGTTTGTATGCAACACTAATATAAAGTATATTTTAGGGCATCGGCTAAAGAAATGTTAAAAATGTAGACCAAACTTTTGCATTACACAAGCTTTCTGTAGTGATTAACATTAAATAGCGTCTGTTTTAAATTCAATCACTTATTTTCTTTTTTTTTCCGTCTTTATTTTTCTTTTTTATGCCCCCGCGACTCAGAGTCGGGGGCATATTAATGTACCCTTGTTCTTCTGTTCGTCCGTTCGCCTGTCCGGATATAGATACATGGTTTCTCCGGCTCTCTCCTCCTACAGTTTTAGAGCTACAGCTTTAATATTTTGCAGGATGTTTATACACATAATGGAGATGTGCATGTCCACAAGATTGTGATTTTCATCAAATATTTGATAATGACAGGTAGTTGGACTTAGTCATTTATTTATCGTACTAGCTGCATAAAGGGAACATTAAATGTACTATCTGTATACAAGTTGAGTATGATATAACATCATACATAGTTTTAAATAACTTTTGACTTGTTTATAATTTCTTATGGTCAGGCGGGGACATCAGACACATTTCATTTTTTTTAAATCACTCCTTACAATACAACTTTGTCCATAATTATCTAGTTATTCTTTTGTTTTAAATTCTTTTTTGTTATCTTCAGTTTTTATTTTCGTTTTTGTTTTTGTTTTTGTTTTTTGTTTTTTTTTGGTTTTTTGTTTCTTTGATTGTTTGCTTTATTTTATTCTTATTTTTTATTTGTTCGTTTTTATTTATTCTCGTATAAAATTAACGCTTTTTATAATCTTTTTTCTTTATAAGTCGTACGAGAAATTATTTCACAATTTGTGTGGCCGGTGCATTGATGGTTATCGAAGTCACATGCGCTCGTGGCACGGAATTACCGCCCCTCCCTTTTTTCCCTTAACTTTCTGTTTACATATTATTTTCAATAATAATGTCATTATCATTTCATCTCTTTATCCTTTATTTATATGTATATATATAGGGGGCTAGGGTGGCTCAATGAGTTAGGTCGCAGGATTTAACAACTCATACAAGCCTATGACTAATACGGCGTGGGTTGGCGCCCGGCTTTGTAAATTACAAAAAAGGGTGCATTCGACTCGCAGCCGCAAGTTATAAAGCTTACCAGTTCCTTGCCCATGGTCGGTGGTTCTCTCCGGGTACTCCGGCTTCCTGCACCACTAAAACTGGTCGCCATGATATAGCTGAAATATTGTTGAAAGTGGCGTTAAAACACAAAAAAATAAAAAAAAAATAAAAAAAGTATGTTATATATATATTTAACAACAACTTACATATGCCAGCGTTAAGGGTATATAAATGTGTTGTTACTATTGGATTGTATAAATATATGGACACGAACGCGATAGATAAAAGATAAAGAGACGAAATGATAAAGCAATTTCATTGAAAATAAATGTGTAAATAGAACCGAGCGCCTGTGATTCAAGCGAGTTAAGATTTAATATCAAAATAAATTCTCCAATGCTCGGTGTAAAATGTCTCCATTTACACAATACGCACTCGATGTGAACTATACATACAAGTATACATATAGACATATCTTAAGGTGTAGAGTATTGACAGTCCATCATGTAGCTGGAGAACCGTAGCTCTGATGGTAGTTCTTATTTACTTCGTCTTAATGTTCTGCTGTCTTAACGAGGAAACTAGAAATATATAATCAATTTTCTGAACTCGCTACACACTGCATACACTTGTACAGAAACTACAGTCAAACATGCTTTTAAGCAATAAATTGTTATATCTGACCTTAATTTTAATTTCTTTTCACAGTGAATTTCATATTAATTAAACCTGTATTGGATGACCACCTGTCTTATGTGACCATATTACAATGTTCACGTAAAAGGTCACATAAGACATTTTTGACTGTACATATTGGGTTTTGCAAAAGTGCCCGATCTCGATTCTGAATTTCTCATTTGATGAACGAGACCTCGAAAAAAATATGAATGGACAATAAATGCGAAGATTAGAACAATATATATTTATTGCATTTAGAGTGGTAAATATAAATATGGAAGAATGTAAAAAATAATTTAACGAAACGATTGTTATATCATCTATACAACTCGACTCAACCGTAACACAGTATAATTGTTAACACAACTTACGACTCAAGTTAAAGAAACACAATTCTGATCTGTACATTGTTTGATGAGCCAGATCTGTAACTCTATGGTAACAAAAAATCATAAATGTTACGGTTCCATAGCTATTCATCAAATTAGAAACTTTAGATACAATTTTATTTTGTGCAAATCCAATGTGGCTCTAACAATAAGTTGTATGAGACAGACATTAACAAGAAAATATTGATAATATCAAAGAGGTAATCAGTAGGGCTTCTTAAATCAAAGGAAAGATAATACAATGAGCAAAAAGTTACAAAGGATTCAAACAGTAATGAAAGAAAACAATACACAGACAACTAAAGATTGAGAAACACAAGCCCCAATCAAAACAGGGGAAAAACGCAAGTGCTCTGGAAGGGTAAGCCAGTTCTTACTCCACTAGATAGAACAAGGTTTGATTTACTGTCTTGACCTACGCCGATAAATTGATAGTCAATGTCGGTATAGGACGAAGTTTTCAGGAAGACATGATTTCAGTTTCCTTTTATATATAGCACCATTACAGTAGCATATACATATGGATTATATCTCTCTCAAGTGATACGATATTCCAGAGTTTGTGATTCCTATTATGATTTCATTGATAGAGTTCTTCCTTACAATGAAGCTACTCAGCCGAAGAATTTTCAGAGCCTTAAATTGAAATCATGACTTCGATACCAAAGGGGTAACAAGAAACCGTACATTGAAAAAGAACAGACAATGCAATGGCCAAAAGAAAAAAAAGACAGAATGACAAACACTGATCTACAAAACACTAACACAGAAAAATAAACATCAAGCAAGGTGACCTCCACTAATGCTGAATGTGTTCCGGAAAGGTAAGCAGTTCCTGCCCCACGTGTAGCATCCGTCGTGTTACTCTTGTTATAAACCCAGTGATAAGTTATTAATAGGGAAAGGACAGGATTGTGATAAATTGGTTAACCGTAAGCTAACATCTGAGTATGATTCATTTGTCGTAGTTGCACACAGTCCTTCTTTCCCCTTTCATGATTAACACAGATGCTTCCACTACTGGACCTGCTGTCCCTTCCGCAGCACTTGCGTTCATTCCCGGTGTTTAGTATGGTTCATGTTGCTCAATCTTTAGTTTTTTGTGTAGTATTATGGTGACCCGTGTTTACGATTTGGTCGCTGAATTGCCTCCTCTTCCATTGACCCTTGAAGTATCCTCACACTTAATTTTGAACATTATATTTTATAATGAGCTTCCAAGATAGACTTACCACAGCAAACAATGAACACGTGTTATACGTGTAGTGATGGTACAGACCAATTTAACAGTAGTATAACTCAGCATATAAAAAAAA
>MJUT01038131.1:105019-122641 GCA_002080005.1 Gigantidas platifrons
CCATTGAATTTTATCGTGGTCATTTATGTGTCTAATAGTTTGAGGTTTGGCGAACTATTGTATTTCATTTTCAATGTCATCTATATATTTCATGTTCGCTAGCAAGGGATTACTAAACCCCTCCCACTTTTTCACCAATGTCAGCGTTAGCCGAATTTTATTGGTCCTACGGTGGCGGTATATTACTGCATACATCCAGAAACAACTGTAAACAATGACGATTTGCTTTACATATAAACGTGTTGGAAGGACACATATGTAAAACAAAGATGAATCCATGTAGGTTTTGGCTTTAAGGACTGCCAAAATAAGAGCACACAATTATTTCTGGAGACACATTGCTTTCATTATCAGTGTACATGTATTGGTATCATATGCCTTGTACTGGTTCGCTAAAAATTATACCATTTATGAGGGAAATAACTGACGAAATCCAGGAGAGGACAATGCGCGAGAAGGTCGGAATTACATCTAACGAGGCCAATGTTGAAGAATATGAATGTTGATCTTAACTCCCTGTTAGTGGAAATGTATATAGTGCAGCCATAACTGCTTACCCTTCCGGATCACATGAGTTCACCCCTGGCTTTTAGTGGGGTTCGTCTTACTCGATCTTTAGTTTTATGTGTATGTTTTGTAGATCGTTGTTTGTCCTTTTGTGGTTTTTTTTTACCATTGTGTTGTCTGTTCCTCTTCGATATAAGGATTCTGATTACCCCTTTGGTATCTGCAAACTTGACTTAAATCTATGTCTTTATATTTCAGGAAAACTTAAAATGATTATAAGCAGGCTCTGTTTATTGTTTTTAATCTGTAAGGGAGTAGTGAGCTTTGTGAGGTTGCCATGTCTGACAAATGATTCTAAGGACTTTGAGGATTCTCAGAAAGCCTTGACAAATCTGGAGTCCTACTTGGGAACGACGATTAAAACTCTTGAGAATGATGTCGAGAAATCCATCAAAGTCATGAAAGATCATCTAGCGGCTCTACAGAAGAACATCAACCAGAAAATAAAGACGTTGAACAAAGATCTACAGATGCTGCAGGATGACTTTAAAAGTTTGTAATATGTGTGTTATTATATTATAATCGCATTTTCATTATTAATTTTATTTATAATAATTCACTAGTTTTGATGTGTTTACCCGGACTGAAGTTTATTTTTGCTATTCCATATGTTTCATATTATATTAAGCTCAATAACATGATGTATTTTGTGTTTTAACACTTTTTCTCATCAAATTTGTATAATGTGTTGACCAAATGTATATGACAGGGTATAGCTGTAAATGAAGACGTGAGAAAATCTCCGTTTATACTTTGGAATAAAGTGCGAAATAAGTTTAAATATATAAGACACATCTATTCTCACGTGTCAATGATGGATCGAAGGATGATAACCACGCCAATATGGAAATGCCCATGTATTAAACTATTTATTATATACTTCCTACATCTGCAGACGTAAACACCGGAAGTTGTTTATTTTGTCTGAAACACACAAGGGGCACCTAATAACCGGTTATTTTCCCGGAGTGTGAAAATATGGACAGTTTACTTCCGGTCATATTGGTCATACAAAAATGCCTTTATTTTAACTAAGTATGTAATAAACATGTATAGTGACACAATGACAGAGAACCAAGGTATGGCATAGTCAATTCTTAAGTTGCATAGTAATTGATTAGTGATTACTTAAGGTTATCTTACTTTGTAAAATGTTTTATTTGCTATTCTTTTTACAGATGTTTCATGGAAGACATACAATGGACACTGCTACCATTTTGGGACCAAAGCATTACCATGGTTTGCTGCAGAGGTAGGAATGAATATGTATAATATTTCATCGGTTACACCTCTTTCCTCAAAACAAAATAGTTCTGTAATAAATGAGGTATATTTGGAAAGTGAAAACCTCTCCGGAACATTTTGAGGACAAATGTTACAATCCTGATAGAAAAAAAAAACAACACTATTTCAAGCATATTAAAAAATAATTAACAAAAATGTAAAATATCAGTGAGAGGGAACTGTGCAAAAATATTATAAATTAAGAAAAAAAGCAAAATACCAATAAGATAGAACAGTACAATCAAGTCTTCTTCTGGTAGATAAATAAAAACCATTTAAAGTATATAACGTAATAAGAGATCTGGCAACTGCGCTTGGAATGGGTCAGTATCTCCATGTATGGCACCCGTCGTGAACAATGACGACATTCACGTCCGGTCAGGTGAATGTTATGGTGGAGATTATAATACTTTAATAACGAAAAGCTTGGAGATCCCAAAGGGTAATCAGAAGCGTATTTCACAGAACAGACAATACAATGTCAAAAAAGGACAAAAAGATAAACACAAAATTTTCAGAAAAACAGAAAACTATTGATTGAGCACCTGAACAATACGAACCTTACTAAAAACTGGGGCGTGAACTCGGTTATCCCAGGAAAGTAAGCAGTTCCATCTTCACTAATGGCACGTCACTGAAATGTCTTATAATACAAAACAAATGTATGTGACGAAATGAATATTGTTTTATGTGGACATCGTACTTGATTTGACACTACCAATCATCAGAAAAATAAAATGTGTGAGGAGATTTCAGTACGAAAAGAAAGCTGGATGAGATCAGCTCACATAATATTAAATTATCAAATATTATGTTACGTTGTAATTTTTTACATATTTATATATTTATATATTTATTATTGAAAGATACAATTCCTAAATAATGTAATTATCATTAAGACTAATGTTCTCCTCCTCCCTTAGTTATAGGTGACCACAGCGGACTTTGACTATCCTGTTTAGACCCTTTGGCTATCCTGTTTAGACCCTTTGATTATCCTGTTTAGACCCTTTGGCTATCCTGCTTAGACCCTTTGGCTATTCTGTTTACACCCTTTGGCTATCCTGTTTAGACCCTTTGGCTATCCTGTTTAGACCTTTTGGATATTTTGTTTACACCCTTTGGCTATCCTGCTTAGACCCTTTGGCTATTCTGTTTACACCCTTTGGCTATCCTGTTTAGACCCTTTGGCTATCCTGTTTAGACCCTTTGGCTATTCTGTTTAGACCCTTTGGTTATTTTGTTTACACCCTTTGGCTATCCTGTTTACACCCTTTGGCTATCCTGTTTAGACCCTTTGGCTATTTTTTTACACCCTTTGGCTATCCTGTTTACACCCTTTGGCTATCCTGTTTAGACCCTTTGGCTATCCTGTTTAGACCCTTTGGCTATCCTGTTTAGACCCTTTGGCTATCCTGTTTACAATTAACGTCTATTTGTCATCGTTGATTGTTGTCAAGCGTCAAGGAATAGTTTTCAGCTATATGCACGACCAGAACGAGCTTATAAGCAATAGGGCTTTTTTTAGTCAGATAAAAATACTGTTAAAGGTCCAGTCGTCCTGGTTCCATTGTCTTTTCTTTCTTTGTTTTCTTCATTACATATAAATGGTTGTGTATAATGTATTTTATGGAACTATGGTAATGAACCCTAACACATATATACAATATATTTTAGAAAAGATGTAGGGAGCTTGGAGGATATCATGTGAAAGTTGATAACGACGCAGAGAACAATTGGATACACTCACAAAAACCAAAAGGTATTATTTAAGAAATAAATCATAGAAGCCAGAATGTGCCTTGAGTTTTAACATGGAATGGCGGATGAAATGTACTTATATCCGCCAACCCATGTTAAAATTCAAAACACATTCTGGCTTCCATGATTTATTTCGATTCTGATATGTCTAAGAGTACAAATACGATAGTATACTTTGATTGGATGACGGTAATTTATATTTACGCGTGCGGAAAATGTCGCACACAATTTATGCTGCCAATGGATGGTCAGTCACATTCACCTGCGCATGTGCCAATGAGATTATACCATCGATAAGTCGCTCGTTTGTATACAAAGCGAAATAAGGACGTAATGTTAGAATATATCATTTACGCTAGGTATTGTTTATGTTACTATGAAATTGTTATTATTTACTAAGTATACAATGCTAATTTTTTAAATGATTTAACGTAGCAACGAATTTCAAAGAGGAACATAATACACATTCGGAATTTTTAAGAGTTGTCTATCCAGTGAATTTTTGCAGGTATATCCTGACGAGAACAAGTTAATTTTCAATGAAATGATGACGAGGTCCGCTTTGTACTAGAATAACACCTTAGTTAGATTTGCAAAATGTTAGCAGACTGAAACAACCCGCGGACACATTATCCTTATTCCGAGCGAACCAGACTTTGTTCGTTCACCTTAATGCTGCATGCTTGGCGGAGAACCACCAAATACCAATTTTATGGTCTTTGGTTATACCGCACTCGAGGTGAGTACACTAATCATTACACCACCGATACAATTCGTTGTCCATCCAGAAACTTTAATATACATACACATACATATATATAATTTACAATGTACAAGAAGCAACCCTTAACATAGTGAGTGTATGATGATTATACAATACGCCACTAATCCGTATTTATTTTTCTGATTGTTATTGTTAGTTAGATATGTATTTAAACATTTACAAATATATTATCATTATTTATCAAACATTCAGTTGCAACTTACTGGATAGGTCTTAGCGATCTTCAAGAAGGCAAATGGCGTTGGAGTTATGACCAATCTGATGCTACCTTTAAAAAATGGGCTTCCGGATATGGAAATAAAGGAACATCAAAGAATTGTGCTTTATATAACAGAGGCGATACACATTGGCTTGACTTTCCTTGTCAAAGCAACTATTATTTTATTTGTGAGAGTAATTTCTGTAAGTAAAATACAACAACTATGTAACCGCTTTATACCGCCTAGTATATATAACAACGTATGCTGTATGATAAATAATGCATATTTCTTTTATGACATTACCATAATAGTTTGTCAGTTTCTAATATTTTTTACACGGATTCAGATTCACTTATTTAGCTTACTTATTTACGCTGTGCAAAACAAAAACCTCAATCGGGGATATTTACAAAAATTAAAATGTAAATGTAAAAGGTAAAAATTCGGCTAAAAACATATCAACACAACTGATTAAAAAATCATCTATTTTTTTTTAATGAATACCGCTTAACTAACTGGTAATATATTGTCAACAATGGATAACCCGTGATGGCATTTTAGCTGATTTATAATGGAATCCTTTATAAAAAAAATAGCTTAAGTGGGTATTAAAAAAATAATCAGCTAGGGGGAATGTGGGAAAAGAGTTGATTATATTTTAATAACATTTTAAATTTGATATATATTTTCATTGCAGGCAGTAAGTGAAGATGATTGATGTGAAGAACAAGCAGATATATAATAAATAATAAGACCATGATCTTGTAGTTATATAGTCATTCAGTAGGATTCGGTGATCTTTGGTCTTAACAACAACATTGCTTTATGTAGGTGTCTAGTGGTTTAGAGTTGTGGTCAGAAGTCAAGGAACCATGACCTCTCGTCCAGGATGACCCCCTCTGTTATTAGTTGATTGGTTGGTTTCATTGTGATTAACTTCACTTTCAACAATATTTCAGTTATTTTGTGGCGATCAGTTTTATTGATGGATGAAACCGGAGTACCCGGGGGAAACCACCGACCTGCCGCAAGTCACTGACAAAGTTTATCACATAATGTTGTATACCTCTCCCTGGGCGGGATTTGAACTCTCAACATCAGTGGTGATAGTCAACGATTGCACATGTAGTTGTAAATCCAACTACCATACGATCACGTCCACGACGATCCCATCTGTTATTATCATTGGTTAGTTTATATAATAAACTTAAGTATAATATACAATACAATACAAATGAATGAGAGTAATCACTATATGACATAAACACAAATAGTGTATAGAGAAGCTATACCATGGAATAACACGTTATCCTGTAATTGTCATGCAGAGACTTAATTGTGTTGATCAGGTTTTCACATTTTTGTTTGTTTGTTAAACGTGGTCTTCTTTTTAATTAAAAAAAATCACTACTTACCCATTAAGAAACCGATACCACTTGACATGGATGTACAAGGTTTACAACGTAATTACTGTTTGGATTTTTAAGTCTTATTTATGCCCCACCCTTACGGTTATTTGCTCCTTTTTTGTCGGTGTTGTACACAACTATGTCCTATTTCCCTTCCACGTATGTACACATTTTGAGATCAACCATTTTTTCCTTGACATTCAAACTATAACACTGGCATTCTCCACTGATGAATCAACTTCTGTGATAGTTTATGCCTGCCCTCCTACACTAAGCGAATTGCCTCCATCAACTATTATGAGGAAAACAGATTATAAGCAGTGATTGTCAACAATTCCATGAATATAAACAAAACGAATGGTCACCTCTGACCTCAAAACACTGAACAAGAAAACATCACAATATACGGCGCTGGTAATCCTGGTCCTTAGAGGCACGACAATTGGTTGCTGTTAAGCCGGTTAATGGGCCTCTGGTACCATCATAAAATTGGATCTACAACGACTATGCATACATAAATAAACAATACATAACATGACGAGATTCAAGCTAGCGAGGGGCCCGGGTGGCTCAATGAGTTAGGTCGTTGGATCTAACAACTCATACAAGCCTATCACCAATACGGCGTGGGTTCGCGCCCGGCTTTGTAAATTACAAAAAAGGGTGCACTCGACTCGCAGTCGCAAGTGATAAAGTTTACCAGTTGCTTGCCCATGGTCGGTGGTTCTTTCCGGGTACTCCGGCTTCCTCCACCACTAAAACTTGTCGCCTTGATATAGCTGAAATATTGTTGAAAGTGGCGTTAAAACACCAACAATCAATCAATCAAGCTAGCGATCACTAAGGGAGCGACCAATCAGGCGATATGTCTCAAAACCAAAAATAAATAAATAATAAGAGTAAAATGTACTTCTAAAGATTTCTAGCGACCAATAACAAATATATTAATGTAAATGCATATACAACACAATTAATCGACATCTAAGCATACAGGAAATATTTCTGCCCCAACCTACACAATGCAAAGTTTACATTTGACACCTGACTGTGGACCTGATGTGCAGAATCCTACACAGGCACTCGGGTAAGTAAAAGACCCAACAGGTGTTATATGGTATTTTGACCACCATGGTATATTGACATCGGGGTCAATTTTCATTCATGGTATATTGACCCCCTTATTGAAAACTGTATGGTAAGTTGAAACCAATGGTAATTTGAACCCCCTATCCATGGTATATCGAACCCTCTATCCACGGCATTCTGACACCCCCTACATATGTAATATCGAGCCCTCTACCCATGGTATATTGACCCCAATATCCATAGCATTTTGACCCCTTACCCATGGTATTTCCCCCTACCCATAGTATATTGAACACCTTATCCATGGTATATGAAACCTACTACCTATGGTATTTTGACCACCCTAGCCATGGTATATCGAACCCCCTAACCATGGTATTCTGAACCCCTACACATACTATATCGAACCCCTTACATATGGTATTTTGATCCCCTTCCCATGGTATATGGAACCCCCAATGCACGGTATATTGAACCCCTATCCATGTGATCTTGACCCCCTATACATGGTGTATCGAACCCTCTAACCATGGTATTTTGACCCGCCTACCCATGGTATTTTGTCCCCCTACCCATGATATATCGAACCCTGTATCTATGGATTTTGACCCCTTTTTCCATGATATTTTGACCCTCTACCTATGGTATATCGAACCCCCTTCTCCATGACATTTTGACCCCCCTATCCATGGTATATCGAACCCCATAACCATGCAATACTGAGCCCCCTACCCATGGAATTTTGACCCCCCTACTAATGGTATATCAAACCCCCTATCAATGGTATATCGGACCACCTACCCATGGTAATTTGACCCCCTATCCATGGTATATCGAAACTCCTATCCATGGTATATCGAGCATCCTACCCATGGTATTTTGACCCCCTACCCATGGCATATCAAACCCCCTATCCATGGAATAATGGAACCTTACCCATGATATATCGGATCCTTACCCATGGTATTTTGACCCCCTACCCATGGCATATCGAACATTCCAATCCTTGGTATATCGAACCTCTTTATCCATGGTATATTGAACCCCCTACCCATGGTATTTTGACCTCTACCCATGGTATATTGAACCCCCTAACCATGGTACATCGGACCCCTACCCATGGTATTTTAACACCCTACCTATGGTATATCGAACACCTTATCTATGGTAAACTAAACCCGTAACCCATGGTTTTTTTACCCCTCCACATATGGCATATTGAGCCCTCTACCCATGGTATTTGGACGCCCTACCATTGGTATCCATAGTATATTAAACCCCCTATTCATGGTATATTAAACCCCCTACCCATGGTATTTTCACCCCTCTAAACTTGGCATATCAAACCTTCTATCCATGGTATTTTCCCCCCTACCCATGGTATTTTGACCGCCTACCCATGGCATATTGAACCCTCTACCCATGGTATTTTAACCCCTATACATGGTATATCGACCCCCTATCAATGGCATATTGAACCCCTTCCCCATGGTATTTTTCTCCCGACCCATGGTATTTTTGACCCCCTACCCATGGTGTCTTGATCCGCCTACCAATGATATTTTGACCCGCTTATACATGATATATCGAACCAATATCCACGGTATATCCATGAAATATCAAACCCCCTATCAATGGTATTTTGACTCCTCTACCCATAATGTATCGAACCCCTATCCATGGTATATTGAATCCCCTACCATAGTATTTTGACATCCTACCAACGGTATATCAAACCCCCTATCCATGGTATATCGGACCCCTACCTATGGTATCTTGACCCACCTTACCCATGGTATATCGACCCCCTACTCATGGTATCTTGACCTCAATACCCATGGTATATCAAACCACTATCCATTGGGTATCGCACCCCCTACCCACGGTATTTTGAACCCTTTATCAATGGTTTATCGAACTTCCTATCAATGGTATCTTTAACCCTCACCCATGGTATTTTGACCCCTCTACAAATGATATATTAAACCCACTACCCATGGTATTTTGACCCCCTAATCACGGTATTGTGACTGCCTACCCATGGTATTTTGAACCCCCTACTCATGGTATTTTGATTGCCTACCAATGGTATTTTGAACCTCCTAACCATGGTTTCTTGAACCCCCTCCACATGGTATTTTTCTCCCGACCCATGGTATTTTTGACCCCCCCTACTCATGGTATATCGACCCCTATCCATGGTATTTTGAACATCCTAACTATGGTATTTTGACACGCCAATCCATGGTATATCGAACGCCCAACCCATGGTATTTTGATCCCCCTCCCCATGGTATTTTTGTCCCGACCCATGGTATTTTTAACCCCCCTACCCATAGTATATCGACCCCATATCCATGGTATATTGAACCCCCTACCCATGGAATTTTGACCTCTACCCATGGTATATTGAACCCCCTAACCATGGTATATCGGACCCCCTACCCATGGCATTTTAACCCCCTATCTATGGTATATCGAACCCCTTATCTATGGTAAACTAAACCCCTGGCCCATGGTTTTTTGACCCCTCCACATATGGCATATTTAACCCTCTACCCATGGTATTTTAATCCCCTAACATTGGAATATCGAACCCCCTATCCATAGTATATTAAACTCCCTATCCATGGTATATTAAACCCCCTACCCATGGTATTTTGACCCCTCTAAATATGGTATATCAAAGCCTCTACCCATGGCATTTGGACCCCTACTCATGGTATTTTGACCGCCTACCCATGGCATATTGAACCCCCTACCCATGGTATTTTAACCCCTATACATGGTATATCGAACCCCCTATCAATGGTACATTGATCCCCCACCGATGGTATTTTGACCCCTCTACATATGATATATCAAACCCTCCACCAATGGTATTTTGACCCCCTATTCATGGTATTTTGACCGCTTACCCATGGTATATTGAACCCCCTCCCCATGGTATTTTTCTCTCGACCCATGGTATTTTTGACCCCCCTACCCATGATATATCGACCCCCTACCCATGGTGTTTTGATCCGCCTACCAATGGTATTTTGACCCGCCTACCTATGGTATTTTGACCCCCTTATCCATGGTATATCGAACGCATATCCATGGGGTATCGCACCCTCTACCCATGGTATTTTTCCCCACTACCCACGGTATTTTGAATAATTTATCCATGGCTTATCGAACCTCCTATCAATGGTATCTTTAACCCCCAACCATGGTATTTTGACCCCTCTACATATGATATATCAAACCCTCTACCCATGGTATTTTGACCCCCTATTCATGGTATTTTGACTGCCTACCAATGGTATTTTGAACCCCCTACTCATGGTATTTTGACTGCTTACCCACGGTATTTTGAACCTCCTACTCATGGTATTTTGACCTCCTACTCATGATATTTTGACTGCCTACCCATGGTCTTTTGAACCCCCTCCCCATGGTATCTTGACCCCCCTACCCATGGTACCGTATTTTTCTCCCGACCGATGGTATATCGACCCCTATCCATGGCATTTTGAACATCCTATCTATGGTATTTTGACACGCCAATCCATGGTATATCGAACGCCCAACCCATGGTATTTTGACCCACTACTCATGGTATTTTGACTGCCTACCCATGGTCTTTTGAAACCCCTCCCCATGGTATCTTGACCCCCCTCCCCATGGTATTTTTGTCCCAACCCATGGTATTTTTTTACCCCCTACCCATGGTATATCGACCCCATATCCATGGTATTTTGAACCGCCTACCTATGGTATTTTGGCACGCCAATCCATGGTATATCGAACGCCCAGCCCATGGTATTTTGACCCCCTCCTATCAATATTATATCGAACCCCTATCCATGATATATTGAACCGCCTACCCATGGCACATCAAACCCCCTACCCATGGTATTTTGACTCCCCTGCCGATGGTGTATCGACCCCCTAACTATGGTATATTGAATCCACTACCTATGGTATTTTGACATCATAACAACGGTATATCAAGCCCCTATCCATGGTATATTGGACTATGGTATTCTGACCCTATTACCCATGGTATATCGACCTCCTAACCATGGTATTATGACTTCCATGCCCAGGTTATATCGAACACCCTATCCATGTTATATTGAAATCCTACCCATGCCCATGGCATATCAAACCACCTATCCATGGTGTATCGCACCCCCTACCCATGGTATTTTGATCTCCTACCCATGGTATATTGAATCCCCTATCCATGGTTTATCGAAACTTCTATCCATGGCATATCGACCCCTACCCATGGTATATTGAACCTCCTACCCATGGTACTTTGACCCCCATACCCATAGTATATCAAACCCACTATCCACGGTATATCGGACCCCCACCCATGATATTTTATAACCTCTTCCCATGCTATATCGAACTCTTTAATAATGGTATTTTGACAATCCTACACATGATATATTCAACCCATTATTTATGATATATTGAACCCCCTACCCATGGTATTTTGACATCCTACCCATGGTATTTTTAACGCCCTATCCATGGTATATCGAACCTCCAACCCATAGTATATGGAACCCATATCCAGGGTATTTTTTCCATCCTGCAAATGGTATATTCAAATTGTATTTTGACCCCTATCTATGGTATTTTGACCCTCCTACCCATGGTATTTTGACCCCCTTCTCCATGGTATATTAAACCCCCTACCCATGGCATTTTGACCCCCTTACCCTTGATATTTTGAGCCCGCTATCCATGGTATATCGAATCCTCTACTCATAGAATATGGAACCCCTGTCAAGGGCATTTTGACCTCCTTACAAATGGTATACTGAACCCTCTACAAATGGTATTTTGACCACTTATCCATTGTATTTTTACCCTCTCACCCATAGTATTTTTAACCCCCTCCCCCCCTTCCCATGGCATATCGGACCCCTACCCATGGCATATCAAACCCCCTACTCAAGGTATTTTGACCAATGGTGTATCGAACCCTATCCATGGAATAGTGAATCCCCTACCCATGGAGTTTTGACCTCCTACCAACGATATATCAAACCCCCAATCCATGGTATATCGGAACCACTAACCATGGTATTTTGACCCCTTACCCATGGTTTGTCAAACCCCTACCCACAGTATATCGAACACCTATCCATGGTATTTTTGGCACCCCTTCCCATGGTATATTGAATCACTTAACCATGGTATATCGATCCCTATCCATGGTATTTTGACATCCATACCCAAGGTATATCGAACACCCTATCCATGATATATTGAACCCCTACCAATGGTTTTTGGCCCCCATACCAATGTTATATCAAACACCCTATCCATAGTGTATGGCATCCCTACCCATGGTATTTTGACTCCTACCCACGGTGTGTTGAACCCTCTATCCATGGTTTATCAAATCTACTATCCATGGCATATCGACCTCTACCCATGGTATATTGAATCCCCTACCAATGATATTTTGACCCCCTACACATGTTATATTGAATTCCCTATCCACACTATTTTTACCCTTTATGCATGGTATTTTGATTCTACTACCCATTGTATATTGCACCCCTCTCCATGTTATATCGAACCCCTTAACCATGACATTTTGACCACCCTACATATGATATATCCAAACCCCAATCCATGGTATATTGAACCCCATTCCCATGCTATTTTGATCCCCTACCCATGTCATTTTGACCTCCCTATCCATGGTATATTGAACCCCCTACCAATGGTATATTGAACACTCTACCAATGGTATCTTGACCCCCTATACATGGTATTTTAACCCTCCTACCCATTGTATTTTGATCCCCTACTCATGGCATATCGGATCACGATCAATGGTATATTGAACCCCCTACCCATGGCATATCAAACTCCTACCCATGATTGTTTGACCCATGGTGTATCGAACCCCTATTCATGGTATCGTGAATCCCCTACCCATGGTATTTTGACCTACCAACGATATATGAAACCCCCTATCTATGGTATATCGGAACCCCTTCCCATGGTATTTTGACCCCTTACCCATTGTATGTTGAACCCCCTACTCATAGTATATCGAACATCTATCCAGGTATATTGAGCCGCCACACATGGGCTATCGAACACCCTACCCATTGTGTATCGAGCCCTCTATCCATGGTATATTGACCTCCTATACCCGGTATATCAAATCCCCTATCCATGGTATATCGGAACCCCTACTGATGGTATTTTGACCCCCAACCCATGGTATAATGAACCTACTATCCGTGGTATATCGGACACCTTACCCACGGTAATTTGATACCCCTTTCCATTGTATATTGAACAACCTATCCATGGTATATTGAACCCTCTACATATGGCATATCGAAATCTCTACACATTGTATTTTGAACTCTCTAACCATGGAATTTTGATACCCCTACACACGGCATTTTGACCCTCTACCCATGGTAAATCGAATCCCCTATCCATGGTATTTTGACCTCTATACCCATGGTAAATCAAAACTCATATCCATGGTATATCGGACCCTCTACCCATGGTATTTTAACCCCCGAACATATTGCATATCGAACCTTTTAACCATGGTATCTTGACACTCCTCCCCATGGTATTTTTCCCCCTACCCAAGGTATTTTTGACCCCCTAACCATGGTATATCGACCCCCTATCCATGGTATTTTGATATCAATACCCAAGGTATATCGAACACCCTATCCACTGTATATATTGGACCCCTTACTAAAGGTATTTTGACCCCCCTAAACATGGCATATCGAACCCCATATCCACACTACTTTGACACCTTATCAATGGTATTTGGACGCTCCTATCCATGGTATATTGAATCCATATCCATGTTATATCGAACCCCTTAACCATGGTATTTTGACCATCCTCTACATGATATATCCAAACCCCAATCCATGATATATTGAACCCCATACCCATGGTATTTTGACCCCTCTATCCATGGTATATTCAACTACCTACCAATGGTACATTGAACCCTCTACCAATGGTATGTTGACCCCTATCCATGGTATTTTGACCCTCCTACCCATGGCATTGTTCTCCCTACCCATGGTATTTTGACCCCCTAACCATGGTATATAGATACCCTATCCACGGTATATTGGACCCCGTACTAATGATATTTTGACCCCCCTACACATGGCATATCGAATCCCCTATCCAAACTATTTTGACCCCCTATCCATGGTATTTGGACGCTCCTATCCATGGTATATTGAACACCCTATCAATGTTATATCGAACCCCTTAACCATGGTATTGTGACCACCCTATACATGATATATCCAAACCCCAATCCATGGTATATTGAACCCTCTACCTATGGTATTTTGACCCCTATCTATGGTATTTTGACCCTCCTATCGGTTGTATTTTTCCCCCTACCCATGGTATATCGAACCCCTATCAATGGTATCGTGAATCCCTTACCAATGGTATTTGGACCTACCAACGGTATATGAAACCCCCTATCCATGGTATATCGGAACCCCTACCCATGGTATTTTGACCCCTTACCCATGGTATGTCGAACCCCCCTACCCATAGTATATCGAACACCTATCCAGGTATATTGAGCCCCCACACATGGCCTATAAAACCCACTACCCATGGTGTATCGAACCCCCTATCGATGGTATTTTGACCTCCTACTCCCGGTATATCAAACCTCCTATCAATGGAATATCGGACCCCCTACTAATGGTATTTGACCCCCTACCAATGGTACATAGAACCTACTATCCATATTATATCGGACACCATACCCATGGTATTTTGACACCAAATCCCATGGTATATTGACCTCTCTACATAGGGCATACTGAAATCTCTACACATGGTATTTTGACCCCTCTACGCATGGAATTTTGAACCCCTTCCCATGGTATTTGTACTCGCTATCCATGGTAAATCGGGCCCCTATCCATGGTATATCAGACCCCCTACTCATGGTATTTTGACCCCCCCCCCCTCACTACATATTGCATATCGAACCTTCTACCCATTGTATCTTGACTCCCCTCCCCATAGTATATTTCTCCCTATCCATGGCATTTTTGACCCCCTAACCATGGTATGTCGACCCGCTATCCATAGTATTTTGATCTCTATGCCCATGGTATATCAAACCCCATATCCATGGTGTATGCACCCATACCCATGGTATTTTGATCCCCTACCCACGGTATTTTAAACCCTCTATCCATGCTTTATCGAACCTCCTATCCAAGGCATATCAAGTCCTACCCATGGTATTTTGACCCCCCTACCCATGGTATATCGAGCCTCCTATCCACGCTATTTTGACCCCTTATCCATGGTATTTTGACGCTCATTTCCATGGTATATCGAACCCCTTAACCATGGTATTTTGACAACCCAACAAATGATATATCCAAACCCCAATCCATGGTATATTGAAGCCCCTACCCATGGTATTTTGACCCCCCTACCCATGGTATTTTGACCCCCTACCCACGGTAGATCTAACCCCCTATCCATGATATATCGGATCTCCTACCCATAGTATATGGTACCCCTTACCCAGGGTATTCTACAAAAATCAAATCAAATATTTATTATTTATTATTCCAATCATGGTCCCAAAGGGGGCAGTTACATAAATATAATAATAATGATTAATACAATAGACAGTACATTGCTATAAACAGTAAATATATAAATAATTTTAATTGATAGTATATTCAGTAGTAATACAGTATATGTGGTACTATTGTACCTAATCTCTGCCAAAGTGCAATCCAGGAAATTCAAAGAAACGATATCACACATACCAGCAAAAAAAAATAATAATAAAAAATATGTAATCCTTGTAATGCAGATCTTAGTTTGTACTAAGACGTGGCTAGTATGTTTGGATTTATGGATGAAACATTGGATATCTGCAAGGGCCACCAAGGGACGGTGCTTATGGATATGTTCAATTGAACATTCCACCTCGTGCCCCCAGCAGAACTCCAAGGTTATATAATATACATATGTATATAGAGATATATTGCTACTCAGCCACAGACACCAAGGGACAGTGCTTCTGGAGATGTCCAGCATATATAGCTGTGGCATTCCACCTCGTGTCTGAGGCAGAGAAGCAAGACATCAAGAGAGAGAGAGTGAGAGAAAAATAAGCAAAAAATAAACATATGGTATATTGAATATTCTACCAATGGTATATCGAACCCATATCCATGGTATATTGAACACCCTACCCATGGCATATCAAAACCTCTACCCATGGTATTATAACCTCCTACCAACGGTATATCAAACCCCCTATCAATGGTATAGTCACCCCCTACCCATGGTATTTTGACGCCCTTACCTATGGTATGTCGAACCCCTACCCATAGTATATCGAATCCCTATCCATGGTATATTGAACCCCTTCCCATGGCATGTCAAAACCCTACCCATTGTGAATCGAACCGCCTATCCATGGTATATTCA
Organism: Gigantidas platifrons; assembly: GCA_002080005.1. NCBI lineage: Eukaryota > Metazoa > Mollusca > Bivalvia > Mytilida > Modiolidae > Gigantidas > Gigantidas platifrons. Next base: position 121,612 of record MJUT01038131.1, read on the forward strand.
ACCTCCTACCCATGGTATTTTGACCTCATAGCGGCGGTATATCAAACCCCCTTTCCATGGTATATCGCACCCTCTACCAATGGTATCTTGATCCCCTACCCATTTCATATCGTAACTACTATCCATGGTATATCGGACCCCCTACCCATGGTATTTTGACCCCAATTCCCCTGGTATATTGAGCCCCCTACTCATGGTATATCGGACAGCCTATCCATGGTATTTTGACCCCCTACCCATGGTATATCAAACCTCCTATACATGGTATATTGAACCCCCTACCCATGGCATATTGAACCCCCTATCCATGGTATTTTGATCCCCCTACCCATGGTATATCGAACCCCTTATCCGTGGTATACCGAACTCCCTACCCATCGTATACCAAACCCCCTACATGTGGTAAATCGAACCCTCTACCAATGGTATTTTGATTCCCGTCCCAATGGTTCTTTGCTCCTACCCATAGTTTATCGAACCCCCTATCCATGGTATTTTGACCCCATACCCATGGTATTTTGAACCCCTTATCCATGGTTTATCGGATATCTTACCCATAGCATATGGAACGCTTACCCAGGGTATTTTGAACCCCCTATCCATGGTATATCTAACCCCCTGTCCATTGTATATTCAACACCTTCCCATTGGTATATTGAACCCCCTACGCATGGTATATCTGACCTCCTATCCATGGTATTTTGACCCCCTACACATGGTGTATCGAACCCCCTGTCCATGGTATATTCAACCCCCTACTCATGGTATTTTGACCTCCTACCCACAGTATGTCAAATCCCCTATCCATGGTATTTTGACCCCCTGCCCTTGGTATTTTGAGCCCCCTATTCATGGTATTCCGTACCTACTATCCATGGTATATCGGCCCCCCTTACCCATGGCATTTTGACCGCCCTTCCCATGGTATATTGAATCCCCTACTCATGGTATATCGGTTCCTCCTATCCATAGTGTTTTGACCCCCCTACCCATGGTATATCGAACAACCTCTCAATTGTATACCAAACCC
>MJUT01038131.1:122854-137852 GCA_002080005.1 Gigantidas platifrons
CTACCCATGGAATTTTTTACTCCCCTACTCATAGTTTATCGAACCCCCTATCCATGGTATATTGAACCCCCTATCCATGGTATATTGAATACCTACCCATGATTTATTGGCCTCTACCCATGGTATTTTGACCACCTACCCATGGTATTTTGAACCCCCTATTCATGGTATATCGAACCTCCTATCCATGGTCTATCGACCCCCTATCCATGGTATTTTTTCCCTACACATTGAACTCCCAACCCCCTATCAACGGTATACCGGACCCCCTATCCATGATATTTTGACCCCATACCCATGTAGTATCGAACCCCTTGACCATGGTATTTCGATCCCCTATCCATGGTATATCGGACCCCCTACCCATTATATTTTGACTACCATACCCATGTTATATCGAACCCCTTATCCATGGTATATTGAAGTCCCTATATAGTTATTATTTGACACCCTGCTGTGGGCTTGAGGTACAGAAGCAACCCAATAACTTAAGTCAGTTAAAGCCCTAGGTCATACCTTTGACTAAAACCCCAAGTGGGCAAGAAATTTGCCGTTGGGAATTTTTCATGGGATATTAATAGTGCCCAATCCCTCCACACATTTTTTTCTTCAAATATCAAAGTTGTTATTTGACACCATGATGTGGGCTTGAGGTGCAGAAACCCACCCAAGCACTTAGGTTAGCTTAAGGTCCGCGCAATACCTTTGAATTAAACCCCAAGTGGGGAAGAATTTTACCGCTAAGAATTGTTCATGGGACGTTTCGGCCAACGAACGTTTCGGCCTATGACATTTCGGCCATGGACATTTCGGCTAAGATTTTTTGCTAAGGTGGACGTTTCGGCCAAACAATATTTAGTTGTTATTTATATGTTGTTTTTTTTTCATTGGAAGTTGTAGTCTGATTGCTAATATTTTATATATTGTTGTGGTTTTTTTGTTTTTTTTTTCTTTGGGATGGGGTTGGGTGGGAAGAGAGGGTTCATGAGGGCCACGTTTGTTTTATTTGTTTCAAGATTTATTTTAAGATAAAAGAGAATGGTCTTGTATGATGTATTAATTAATTTGACAAACATAGATTCAAAGGTAATATTAACTTTTAATAATTAGTTTAAAAAGCCCTAGACAATGCCTTTGAGCTGAACCCCAATTACAAATTTGACGTTGGGGATTTATCAAGGGATATTTATAGAGCCCTCCCCCCCCCTTTCCATAATATTTTTCTTCCAAATTTCAAAGTTTATATATGACACCCTGCTGTTGACTTGAGGTGTAGAGACTCACCCAGGCACTTTAAATAGTTAAAAGCCTGAGAAATATCTTTGATTTAAACCCAAGTGGGCAAGAACTTTGCTGTTGGGAATTTTTCAAAATGAGATATTCATAGAGCCACTCCCTTTTCTACAAAAAACAATTTAAGTATCAAAGTCGATAATTGACACACAGCTGTGAGCTTGAGGTGCAGAAACCCACCAAGGTACTTAAGTCAGTTAATGGCACGAAAAATACCCATGATTTAAACCCCAAGTGGGCAAGAACTTTTGCAGTTGGGAATTTTTAATGGGATATCTATAGAGCCCCTCCCCCCTCCACAATTCTTTTTTCAAATATCAAAGTTCATATTTGACACCCTGCTGTGGGCTTGGAGTGTAAAAACCCACCCAGGCACTTAAGTCATTTAAAGACCCGGGCAATACCTTTGATTTAAATCCCAAGTGGGCAAGAACTTTGCCGTTGGGAATGTTTCATGGGATATTTGTAGAGCCCATTCCCTTTCTACAAAAACATTTCAAATATCAAAGTTGATATTTAACACCCTGTTGTGGGCTTGAGGTGCAGAAATCCAACCAGGCACATAAGTCAGTTAAAAGTCTGCGCAAAACCTTTGAATAAAACCCCAAGTGGGGAAGAACTTTGCCGCTAAGAATTTTTCATGGGATATGTATAGAGCACCCCCCCTTTTCCACAATTTTTTTTCTCAAATATCTTGATATTTGAAACCCTGTTGTGGGCTTGAGGTGCAGAAACCCACCCGGGCCCTTTAGTCAGTTAAAGGCCCGGGCAATATTTGTTATTTAAACCTCAAGTGAGCAAGAACTTTGCCGTTGGGAATTTTCATGGGATATTTATATCAAAAGTATTGGCGGGCCTTTAACTGACTTAGGTGTCTGGGTGGGTTTCTGCACCTCAAGCCCACAGTAGAGTCTTGCAGTGAAATCCAATACTCTGGGACATTCTACAAATAGCAACTTCATTCCCGGAATTTCTGTTTTTATAGGTTATGCATCAAGACCTCCATAAAGGATTCAAATACAACTAAATGCAACCAAATCTGGCATAAAGATAATCTTTCTATATTTACCTTCAACTCTCATTGTTTATGTCATTCCATTAAATTTTTTTTCTCAAAATAAAACAAAGCGAAAGGAACTTTTTTCTTTAAATATGTTCTAAGCTCTGATTGGTGAATTACATAGATGATTTGACACCTTTAATAAACAATTTAGATAAATAAATACCCGGTAGATAAAACATAATAATTTGATTAATTACAAATGTATATAAATGGGACACCCACATGCGGGATTTAGATTTTGTTTATTTTTCATAAAACTTATTGTTATATTTTTCTAATGTTCTTTATTTACATTTTTAGATTTACGAGATGTCTTCATGTGAACCGGAATCTTAACACTTGATTCTGTTTGACAAAATGCTGGCAAATCCAAATGATCTACCGGTTTACATGAAAGTAAATGATTTGTTTAAGGCTGTACATATGTTTATTTAAAGTTGGCCGACTGTTTTGTAAGCCCGCCATCCCAAAAAATAATTGTGTCTTCGTTATTTAGCCCAGTAAAGAGAAGAAATATGTTATGTTCGAGTGAACATGTGAATTATAACATAAAGCGTATTGTCTGCACCTTAGGTCCACAGTAGGGTATCAAATGTCAACTTTGTATTTTGGAATGGGAGGAGGTCCAGAAATATTTCTGTATACCCAGATGTCGATTCATTGTGTTGAATATGTATTTACAGTAATATATTTATTATTGGTCGCTAGAAATCTTTAAAAGTACATTTTACTCTTATTATTATTATTATTATTACACATATCGCTTATTGGTCGTTAGGAATTGGTCGCTATCTTGAGCCTGGTCATAACATGCACAGATTTGCTTCCACACATAAAAGATGAACGACAACATACACAGGCACCCTTGACTTTCTCTACGGAGATTTAACTTTAAATACTGTCGCCATTGTTGTTTTTAATGGGACGCGGAGTTGTTTTTTTTTACCTCGCTTTGTTAATTTTGCATTTAGATTTTTAATAAAACTTTCATGTTTATGTTAACCCATACCTGAAATCAATGTTGGTTTGTCTCGTCTGTCAATATTTTGTATTGAAGATGAGTTGGTTAAATAAGTTCATGAGTAAGATCCATGGTATATATGATTTGTAAATGAAAGTACATGGCTGACAGATCTATGACGTCAAAATCATGGAATAACAGATCTATGACGTCAAAATCATGGAATAACATCAAGATCTTCATGTTAGACCATGGTTTGTAAAAGTTCACTATTTTTAAGGTGATTACTGCATAGAAACATCAAAGGAACAATGCGTAATTATGCTACAATAAATAGTTATCTACGAATAAAAAGTTACAATGTATTAAATTATAACAATTGTTCACCTGACTGGAGTTTTCCTTTAACCTTTAAACACAAAAGAAAACCATGGTCGACGATGATAAACATCTAGGTCATTAGTTGGACAGGCACGTATAATGAGGAGGTTAAAGAAATCCATCCGCACTCACCCTATATATAATGTTCCAATGTCCAAAGCCAAGAAAACAAACACCACACAATAGAATATTATGCACATTTTCGCTTCAATTAATTTTGCATTATACAGGATAATACCAACAATACAATGTAACTGTCAGTAAATGACCCTTTTTAACTGACACTATCATTAGTACGTTGATAATCTGATAAATGAACGAGCAATTAATGAACCAACTGGTCATTCTACATAATATAATTATTACTATCTACATTTGTATAATTATAATAGGCAAACACATGTCTGTCCATGAAACCTATGATGTTTACCATAAGATTCCTTTTTAAAAAGTTGGGACCGTAGAAGCCGTGATCGTATGGTAGTTGGATTTACAACTACTTATTTAATCGGTGCATATCATCACAAAAGTTGTAAGTTCGAGCCCCGTTCATGGCTAGATGTACTCGATACAACATTATGTAATAAATTGATCAGTTAATTGCGACAGCTCGGTGGCTTTCGCTGGGTGCTACGGTTTCCTACACCAATAAAACTGACCGCCACGATATAGCTGAAATATTGTTGAAAGTGGCGTTATACACCATAAACCAAACCAAACCTAACCATCTTTCCGAAGGTCTTACCTAAGTTATGTTAATAATTAAGAAAAAATAGATTCTGTGAACAAGCTTAACAATGCAATTTAAATGGCGTCAATCGGGTCTGCTTTCTATGCAATTCTAAGGATCTGAAATTCTAAAAGTGGAGAAAAAATCTGAAAAAAATTTACTCATTTAACTCAGAAATTTGCTCAGCTATATCATGGCGAGAATAAGTTAATTTTCAATGATATGATAATGATGAGGTCCGCTTTGTACTAGACCAACGCGTAGCTGGATTTTTATAATTATATCTCACTGAAATTGCAATCTGCGGATAGACATGTCGCCCCACTCGGACATATTATCCAGATTCTGAGCCAACCGACAAAAGTTATGTCCTGTGTTCTTGATAAAAAGTGAATGTATTATTGATGTCTGTACCATGCCAGGAAAGTAAACGGGAATCTATTTGTGTTAGGTGTATGGATTGTGTCCTTGTTTCTCCGATTTTTCGGTTGGTTTTGGAATTGTTGCGACAGTAATGTATATTTGTTTTTTTAATATCATCGCTATCTGAAAGTCTAAAAAATCTGACAAAATTTACTCATTTAACTCAGAAATTTGTTCAGCTATATCATGGCGAGAATAAGTTAATTTTCATTGAGATGATGATGATGATGATGATGATGATGAGGTCCGCTTTGCATTATACCAACACGCATGTGATATTACTTAACAACATGTAAAATATGATGTGCCACGCAGCCTGACAAAACTATACAGATGGAATCTAAGAGGACATTAATAAGTCATTTACCAACATAACAACGTTGTCTTATTTACGTTATTTGTGTTTGTTTGCGTAGAGTGGTGTCCAATACATATTGTATTGTGTTTTTGTTGTTTTTGTTTGTCTTGTGTACCCTATGTTTCTCTGGGTTGTCCATATTTGATTGCCGCTTCGGTATTCTCTAGCCTTTATTATCTTTCACGTTTTTCTCACATCAGTTGCTGATTGGATACAGAGTTAAATACAACTTCATCAATACAAATACTATAGAAAAATAATATTAAACCTTAGAGATTATGATAATACTGTTTACGACCTTAGATTTTCCTTTTGCAACAGACTTATAAATTATATGGTTTTCTAATCTTTTGATATTGAGAGTACCTGATTAAGTTTATTCTCAGAAACGGGTCATAAGCATCAACAATTTGATTTGTAACACTCTTCACAACTTATGTTATTAAAGGTATGGTGCATGGATGTGTATTTATGTCATAAAGCAAGACATATTTAGTTATAAAACCGAGAATACATTGTTATAAAACCCTTTTTTGTCTCGAACGCCCAACTTTTATCTTGAGAGCTCGACTTTTATCTCAAGTGCTCGACCTATGTCTCGAGTAGTCGACTTATATCTCTGGCAGTCAAGATAAAAGAACAATACTAATAAAACTCTGTTTCCTAAACCAACCAAGTTAATTGTGAGAATTGTAAAATGAATTTTAACATTATTGTTTCATCTATCATTTTTATGAAAGATTTAAATCAGTCTTGTAAAAAAATGAATATTATATTTCTTTGATTAAAATAATAAATCATGGTGAACTTGATCAGAGAGTTACCATTATGAATCCACTGCTGTATCAATATCAGTCTGTACTCAACACTTGTATTAAGTATAATTTAGAAATGTACATCTCATCGGTTTAAACATGCTAAAATGAAGACCAAACTGTTGCATTAAACAAGCTTTCCTTTTTGATTAACATTAAATGTTGCCTGTTTTAAATTCAATCATGTTTTTCTTCTTCTTTTTTCTTCCTTTCTTTTGTTTTGTTTTTGTTTGTTTTGTTCTGCTTTGTTTTGTTTTTATTTGTTTTATTTGTTTGTTTTTATTTATTCTCGTATAAAATAATAATTTTTTAGTCATTTTTTTTCCTTTTGTAAGTCGTAAGAGAAATTATTTCATTCGAAAAATTATACCTCCTACAAACAACAGGAGATAAAGATGAACCGAGCATCGTTTTTATGCGGAAATCGTAATGGACGTCACACCACGAAACTTAGAAAGTAAAGACACACAATAGGACAACGCAAAAAAACTAAATGGAGGAGCAAGCAAACAAAAACCGGGGATGGACTCAAATATTGAGTTTATATCTATCAGTTGATACGATATTCTAGAGTTTGTGATTCTTATTAGGATTTCATTTATAGAGTTGTCCCTAACAATGAAGCTACTCATCCAAGAGTTTCTAGTACATATAATTGAATTCATCACTTCGAAACTAAATGAGTAATGAGAAGCCGTAAATCGGAACAGGACAGACAATACAATAATCAAAAGAAAAAGACAAAAGGACAGACAATACAATGATCAAAAGAAAAAGACAAAAGGACAGACAATTCAATGATCAAAAGAAAAAGACAAAAGGACAGACAATACAATGATCAAAAGAAAAAGACAAAAGGACAGACAATACAATGATCAAAAGAAAAAGACAAAAGGACAGACAATTCAATGACCAAAAGAAAAAGACAAAAAGACAAACAAAGAGATACAAAACACTAACACAGAAAAATAAATATCACCCTAGATGACCTCCACTAAAACCGGGTGTGTTCCAGACAGGTAAGCAGTTCCTCTTCCACGTGTAACACTCGTCGTATTACTCTAAAACCGGGTGTGTTCCGGAAAGGTAAGCAGTTCCTGCTCCAAGTGTAACACTCTTCGTATTACTCTAAAACCGGGTTTGTTCCGGAAAGGTAAGCAGTTCCTGCTCCACGTGTAACACTCGTCGTATTACTCTAAAACCGGGTGTGTTCCGGAAAGGTAAGCAGTTCCTGCTCCACGTGTAGCACTCGTCGTATTACTCTAAAACCGGGTTTGTTCCTGAAAGGTAAGCAGTTCCTGCTCCACGTGTAACACTCGTCGTATTACTCTAAAACCGGGTGTGTTCCGGAAAGGTAAGCAGTTCCTGCTCCACGTGTAACACTCGTCGTATTACTCTAAAACCGGGTTTGTTCCGGAAAGGTAAGCAGTTCTTGCTCCACGTGTAACACTCGTCGTATTACTCTAAAACGGGTGTGTTCCGGAAAGGTAAGCAGTTCCTGCTCCACGTGTAACACTCGTCGTATTACTCTAAAACCGGGTGTGTTCCGGAAAGGTAAGCAGTTCCTGCTCCACGTGTAGCACTCGTCATATTACTCTTGTTACACACATTGTTATAAGTTATTAATGGGGAAAAGACCGGATTATGATAAATTGGATAACCGTAACAGATGATCCGTTTGTGGTAGTTGCACACAGTCCATCTTTTCCCTTTCGGTATTTAACTAGATTAACCCCAGCTGACGCAACTAGAGGAACTGCTATTCCTTCCGGAGCACATGCGTTCGTCTCCTGTTTTTAGGATGCTTTTCTTAGGATTAATCTTTAGTTTGTTTGTGTAGTCCTATGTTGAATAGTTTTTATGATTTGGTCGGTGAATTAATTGCCCGTCCTTTGATTGACCCTTTTAGTATCCTCACACTTAATTTTAAAAATCATATTTTATCATGAGCTTCCAAGATAGACTTAGCACAGGAAAACATTGATCACGTGTTATAAGCGTGTGGTGATGGTATTGACAAGTGAATTCAAATCAATTTAACAGTAATCTTACTCAGCATTTAAAACAACATGGCACATTATCAGTTTACATGTTATCTAGTGACACATGTTTATAGGTGTTATACGTGTGGTGATGGTATAGACAAGTGTATTCAGATCAATTTAACAGTAATCTTACTAAGCATTTAAAACAACATGGCACATTATCAGTTTACATGTTATCTAGTGACACGTGTTTATAGGTGTTATACGTGTGGTGATGGTATAGACAAGTGTATTCAGATCAATTTAACAGTAATTTAACTTACCATTTAAAACAACATGGCACATTATCAGTTTACATGTTATCTACTGACACATGTTTATTGCAGTCATGTTTTAGTGGGGTTCGTTTTACTCGATCTTTAGTTTTATGTGTATGTTTTGTAGATCGTTGTTTGTCCTTTTGTACTTTTTCTTTTGGTCATTGTGTTATCTATTCTCCTTCGATATACGGATTCTTATCGCCTCTTTGGTATCTTTAAACTATTCTTATTATGAATTTGTGCTGAATGGTAAATAATGTGTAAATTGGGTAATTTGTAAAAGACATTTGGTGTTTAATTTAGCTATGAATGATTTGTGGTACAACCACTGGCTATTTGAATTTGATAACTCCTTTTTACATGTTGTTAAGCAATGTTTGTATGACCAAGCGAACCAAGATCTTCGTCGTATTCTTGGTGATTCTTCAAATTACAGTTTGATTTACAGAGAAGTATACCTGTTATGTTTGGCCTAGGCCATCGCAATTTAATTGGTACAGGTTTATTCTGTACAAACAGAGCTTTGTAATTTACGGAGGTTTATATTAAGATAAAAATAAAACAAAGCTCTATAATGTCAATGTTAAAATTTATTTCTGACGTATATGATGTGCTGTATGCTATATCATTTTTGAATGTATGTTGTGTAGATATACTGATAAAATTTAAATGTTGAAGGAAACAAAGCATTGCATATTATACAGTCACACATGCTTAAAGTAAATGTATCTGTACTCATGTATTATAACTAATTACTAATCAAGGAGAGAATTGTCAATATTTTGGTCTTACCTATTGTATCATTACAATTTACCTTTAGCAAAATGTCTACTTTAAAGTCTGCTTCCATATACAACAAAATACATTTTGATTGGTTGAATTTTATCACATTTAACTTTGTTTCTTGACTTGAAAATACACCACTTTGATATAAACATTATTACATTTAATAGAAATTCATGTAGAATCATATTGAACCCAAACATTATATTGTTCTCATTGTATTATTTACTACTGAAATGTACAGTTCCTAAATAATGTAATTATTAATAAAACTAAGGTTCTCCTCCCTCAGGCTTAAAACTAAGGTTCTCCTCCCTCAGGCATAAAACTAAGGTTCTCCTCCCTCAGGCATAAAACTAAGGTTCTCCTCCCTCAGGTATAAAACTAAGGTTCTCCTCCCTCAGGTATACACATGTAGGTGACCTAATACACATGTAGGTGACCTTAGACATACACATGTAGGTGACCTAATACACATGTAGGTGTCCTAATACACACGTAGGTGTCCTAATACACATGTAGGTGACCTAATACACATGTAGGTGACCTAATACACATGTAGGTGACGTAATACACATGTAGGTGACCTAATACACATGTAGGTGTCCTAATACACATGTAGGTGACCTAATACACATGTAGGTGACCTTAGACATACACATGTAGGTGACCTTAGACATACACATGTAGGTGACCTAATACACATGTAGGTGACCTTAGACATACACATGTAGGTGACCTTAGAAATACACATGTAGGTGACCTTAGACATACACATGTAGGTGACCTTAGACATACACATGTAGGTGACCTTAGACATACACATGTAGGTGACCTAATACACATGTAGGTGACCTTAGAACCTAATACACATGTAGGTGATCTAATACACATGTAGGTGACCTAATACACATGTAGGTGATCTAATACACATGTAGGTGATATAATACACATGTAGGTGACCTAATACACATGTAGGTGACCTAATACACATGTAGGTGATCTAATACACATGTAGGTGACCTAATACACATGTAGGTGACCTAATACACATGTAGGTGACCTAATACACATGTATGTGACCTAATACACATGTAGGTGATCTAATACACATGTAGGTGACCTAATACACATGTAGGTGACCTAATACACATGTAGGTGACCTAATACACATGTAGGTGATCTTAGCCGTATTTAGCTATCCTGTTTAGGCCCTTTAGTTTTATTGCTCTCAAAAGTTTAAGTTATTTGACTTTCCAATACGTTGATTTTGAGCGTACCTAATGTAATTTATTCCATAAACGCGTCATGCGCACTAAATTTTAATTTTTTTCTATTAAAATAGTGCAAATACAGGTATTTGATGTGAATGCTTGTCATATATTTTGTTGAAAGGTTTTTAAATAGACTATGAACGAAAGGGATTTTTTCCACTGACAGAACATATTTCAGATTTTTTACACATGTATTTTGTCAGTTGCAGGACATCGTATGCATGAGTCGGATTACCCTACATCTATGGATAATTTGTATTTGAATAACAATAACTGCAGTGTGATCCATTGTCTCATCTACGTCGCTATCCATTTTCTTACGTGCACTTATTTACACTGAATTTAATTCACATCAGCACATATTTGCATATAAGGTATATTATTTTTGTTGATCAATATTTCATTTAAATATGTTATATTCCGAGCCAGTGATGCAACTGGGGCATTAGTAATCAGTGAATATACCAGATACTTGAAGTATACCCCAAAAAGGAGCGATCGTATGGTAGTTGGATTTACAACTATCTGTGCAATCAGTGTATATGACGACTAACGCTGTGACTGTGAACTCCGTTCATGGCGATGCAACATTATGTGATAAAGTTGGTCAGTGATTTGTGACAGGTCGGTGGTTTTCTCCTGGTACTCCGTTTTCCTCCTCCAATTAAGCTCGCCGCCACGATATAGCTGAAATATTGTTGAAATTGGCGTTAAACACCATAAACTAACCGCCAAATTTGTGTTCAGGAAAAAGTGTTATTGACAACTCCCAGCAAACTGTTGTTTATTTCTGAACTTCTGTAAATTGTTCCTTTCAATTTATGCAGTAGGTCATTCTCAACACTACGGTAAAACTATTTACTATTTCTATGCAACGAGGTTTACGGGGGTATCTATTTTATCTATTTGCTAGTTGTCGGGTATTGCAAATTCAGAATGAAATTAAATGCAAAAGAATCTTTAATTACAGTATTACAATGAATATGACACATAATTACGTTAATGAACACCTATCTTGGGAAACCAAAGGTCTAAACAGCATGACAAAAATAGACTAAGATTTTACATACACGAGGGAGATTGATCTTACTTTTGCATGCATTATTAATAATTAGGCTAATTAGGAACTCTCAATTTCAAACATGTGATCAACTATGCCAGCACTGACTACTGGTCGGAGTGGATGATATCCTTAGAAACTAATAATCCACCAGCAAAGGGTATCGACCCAGTAATAGTAACAACAACGTGTATGTCTAATTTAATGGGTATGACTCGTAAGAAGAGTTTAAAGATACCAAAGGGAGGTAAACAGAATCCGTAAATCGAAGAAGAACAAACAACACAATGGTCAAAGGATAAAGTAAAAAAAAGGACAAACAACGATCTACAAAACACTACACATAAAACTAAAGATTGAGTAAAATGAACCCCACTAAAACCCGCGGGTGAACTCAGGTGCTCCGGAAGGGAAAGCAGTTCCTGCTCCACTGGAGGCACCCGTCGTATTAATCTAGTTACAAAGCCGGTGATAAGTCATGAATGGTCATTTGTGACACATATATTCCATAGCGGTCAACCAAGTCATTGTGACGACCGTAAAACTTTCGAAGTGATGCTTTCAATTTAACCAAGAGGAACCCTTGGATTCAATAGCTTCCTTGCTAGCAGAAACCCTCTACCAAGGAAATCCTGATAGGAACCAATGGTTGCTATTGGATGGCAAGTTGATTCTTTCATTCCATCATTTCATTTTGGTACATGCGTCTGCCTCGAGATTTATACAAAATTGGCGTTAATTGGTGATCTATAAATAGAGAAAAGAGGATCATGAAGATTAATGTGTCACGTTTATAAACAAAGCATGCTGCATGTGTCTCTTTTCCACGCGGCTAATCCAGAGCAAGTTTACAAAAAAGTAATCTTGTTTGTAAAAGAAAGAGTACACATGTGTGGCATTATGAAAAGAAAGTTTAAACAGTGATGGTCAACCATTCCACCAATGTCAACAAACGAACAACCACATCTCACCTCAACTTATTGAACATAAAAATTGGCACATAACGATGGAAATCCAGGTTTAGAGTACCAAAAGGAAACAGAGGATATGATGAACATGTGTGAATATTAATGTTGTCTTGTAACGGAAGGCAGCGTCTACAACAAGTTATTGCTCATGTAGCGCTAACTAACATCTAACTCTAAGGGCTAGCATAAGTTTTATTTACACAATGCTAAATGAATTAATATATATTTATTCTATTTTCAAATTCTATGTTTTTTAGGTAACGGATTACTATAAGAGTTACTCCTGTTTCTGAGTCACCAGTTCCATTGTATTATAAAGTGAAAGTTTATATATCATTTATCAATTAAATATGATTAAATCAAGGGTGAGTTGTGCATTTGATTTGTCTCTTACAGTCGACGGAAACATCTTTCGGAGAGGTTCCACCCACGACTGGAAAAATGTACTTTTCTCTACCCCGAGTTTTTCTCGGGAGGGGAAATAACTAGTGGTGCTTTTGTCAGATGAGAACAAATTGAACTTTTCAGTAAGTATGAGGGTGCATCGGAAGACATGTGTTTAACAAGTGCTGTAAATTATATCGAGGGTGTTGTGCACTACACATACTGAAATCGTATGTGGATCCGTCGAGGCCGCGAACGTATTGTAGCTTGGGGTTCGTGTTGCCCTATTATGTGTCTTTACGTCCTGAGTTCCGTCTTGTGATGTCCGTTACGATTTCCGCGATGTTCGGTTCGTCTTTACCGCCTGTTGTTTGTAGGGTGACACATGTCTTATTTACGTTATTTTTGTTAGCTTTTGAATAGTGTTGTCGACCATATATTGTGTTGTGTCTTTGCTTTGTTTTTCGTCGTCTTGTGTACTCTATGTTGCCAGTTTATCTGGATTACCAATTTTTGATTGCCCTTCGGTGTTCTCTAATGTTAATTTACATCGACATATGCAATACGCGTCTGTCATCTCTAAAGTGTTGAGCTTCTTTCCTGCCTGTGGCGAGCTGTACTTGATAGCACTTTATGTAATCAAAGTTTGTCTTTACTTGTGTCATGTCGTTTTTTTTCTCTGGGTACACTAGTTGCATCCACCAATGAAACTGACCCTTTTGAAAGTGAGGTTAAAATGCCTTGGACAGATGTTAAGAAACATAAATTATTATGCTTTGTAAAAGATTAATGTAATACTATTTTGGAATAACAGAGGACTCTTCTAGACAAGTACCTAATGTATAGGCCTTGTTAAACAGGGTCCTCTCTTTTCGAAACGTTTTACAGCAAATACAGTGTGATGCAATTACTCAATATTTGCATTAAGTATATCATTATGCTGTCATTAGGTGTGAACACATTTCTTTTATTCTATATTGTTTGTGCAATCTCACACTTATGCTAAAACCTGATGCATTTTGGTAAAAACGAATGACCTGTAAATTTAGCCAGTCTGTTTTATAAAAAGGAAGTTACAACTATTTGGATATAACCTTATGTTCCTTTGGAATTCATTATCTCTTATATTAGATCATTACAACATAACAATGCAATGGCTAAAAGAAACAGAATAAAAAGACAAAACACTACATAGAAACTAAAGGTTGAACAACAGGAACACAACTAAAAACCAAAGTAAACGAATACAGCTAATGGCGAGGTTTATTCTATACAACATTATGTGATAAAGTTTGTCAATGACATGCAGCAGGTCGGTGGTTTTCTCCGATTTCCATCACCAATAAAACTGACTGCCACGATAACCCTGAAATATTGTTGAAAGTGGCATTAAACACCATAACCATTAAATAATTAATATATTTGAAAACAATAGGAAACAAGTAATAATAACTATTATTTCAAAACGGTAAACAAATTCTTTATACAGGTGTCTACCATTTATAAGGCCTTCACACAAAAAAAACACCATGGCAAAAAATGTGTTCAAAATTATAAATTAAAAAAAAAGAAGATCAGAAGAATCTCCAAGGAGTGTATGCAGTGCAGATCTAGAAGACAGCATTGGAAAAGAACAAAAACCTTATTGAAAGAAAATAACAATTTTTCATGTTTGAGATTATTATAGTAGCAATTATGAAATTATGTTTATTCAACTTTATTGGATCAAAGACAACTTTATGCAAATATACATTTTTATGAGAGAAAAAAAAGAAGCAACATAAAAATTCAAAATGCTTTAGCATGTCGAAACTAAAACATAACATATATGAACACTACCAAGTAAAACAAAGTAAAAATTTTAACTAGAACATAAAAAGTCTCTTTTTAGTAACATAAAATCTCATTAAGTTTGGAAAATTTGTTTCCACCATATTAGGGGTAAATAAATATTCTTGTTGTTCTGATTAATATCTGTAGACTTATCATCTCTGTTTGTAAAGTTTGAGCTCTACAAGCTCTGTTTGAATTGACCAGTAAATTTTTTGTAAAAAGAAATCTGTGAACATTTGTTTTGTCATGTATGTATAGAAAAACATTGTGATGTACCTGATGTGTAATAAAATGGCTGGTGTTCTGTGACAAATATTGCTTCTTTGAGAACTGTTCCTTTCAATCTATGTTTTAACTTTCCCTTTTT
>MJUT01038131.1:141076-258104 GCA_002080005.1 Gigantidas platifrons
TATTTCTTGGTAAGACTATGTACATGTAATGCTGCATCAAAATATTTAAGAAAGAGCAGATGTATAAATCTTTGAAGTTGTCAGCTGTTGTACAAATGACTGATAGTGTGCGTAGAAAGTGGCATTGCACTATGGTGCGCGGATAGAATGAACATTTATAGGAAAGCTCCACTACCCGATGATCATTCTTAGTAGGTTGGGTATAGTAGGGACATCTTGGTCTCAGGCCTCTCTATATTGCACTGACTCGTCTTGGTACTGAAAAACGCTTTGTTCGTGGAGACTCAATTTTCGTGGATTTCGTAGGTCAGCCAAGCAACGAAGTTATGAATCCAGTGAAATATATTTTTTAACTACGGAGTATTACACTCATGATACCATTATTTTTTAAATCTTGATATCATCATTGTATTGGAAATTTGATATCCACGAATTGAAGAACCCATGATTATATCTTTTGTGAACAAATCACGAAAATTGAGATGCACGAATTTGTTTTTTCACAGTATATGATTTTGTGTCACACCAGTTATGACTTCATATAGACTACGTACTTGTACCACTGTAACTGACTTCCAAGGATTTGTATCATTTTAAATATAAAATACCATATATAGAACAGAATCGTGATTTGTCTCTGTTTTTGTGATTGAATTGTTTTGTTACACGTACAATGGTCGTGTGTCAGGAGCTTTACAATCCAATAAACCCTGTATATTGACGCAACTCATGTTACCATTGATGAAATGTGTAATCAAAATAAACAAAAATTACTATAGTAGCTTTCATGTGGTATTCCACAAACAATTATTATGTATTACAAACATATGCATTCTTATATCTCCCTAGAAGACATTGTTGAAACACTAAAGAAGTAAAGAGAATATGTTGGAAAGATATAGGGGTTAGGGTAATAGTGTTTAACGAAACCTTAAATAATATTTCAGATATATCATGGCGGTCAGTTTTTTTGGTGAAGGAAACCGGAGTACCCGGTAAAAACGAAAGACCTGCCGTAGGTCACTGACAAACTTCATCACATAATGCTGTTTCGAGTACACCTGGTTAAAGGCGTCCGTTATCATCCGTCATAAATCATAGCATTTAAATCAACTCCTCTGAAACCACTGAACGAAATTAAACTAACCCTAGCAGGAATTGTTCTTGGGTGGCCCCTTTCAAAATTGTGTCCGACCATTCAAGATGGTTGAAGTTACTAAAATATACTTTTCTTTAATTGTCCGTTGCTGCTTTAAAAATGTATTACTAATCAAAATTAGCTCGAATTTTATTCCGATTATACAAATTAGACATATTTTGATGAAACATATTTGAATTTTCTCCTCTTAAACCGCTGAAATAAATTAAACCAAATTTGAATGGGAGGATACTTGGGTGACTCCCTTTCAAAATTGTGTCCGACTGCCACCCCCTGCATTACTGATGGCAGTCGTTATTAAAATGAGCTCAAATTTAAACCGCTGCTGCATGACAATTAACATTTCTTCCGTTTCTTTCTGTGAACTTTTTTCAGCCAATTTATTCAGATATGTATAGTTTGATGCAAATAAAATCCTATTAACATTTTCTTGAGCTGAAATGATCTTTTGTTGGCCCACTCTCAAAATAATGTATGACACTCCCATGTTCTATGAGCTTTCGGAAGTTAAATTGAAACCAGGACTACATAATCTAGTTTTTTTACTTTCATTATCTTCGTTCTGCGTCTTTTATCCAATGTAACAACTAGATTGCCCATTCCTGATTACCCCTTCGGTTTTCTCTAATGTTTATTTTTAGTACAGTGAATCCTGTCTATTCCGAACATTTAATAAACCAGAATCTTGTATAAATGGAACTTCAAATAAAGTCACAATGTCGGAAATCTTTGTTAACTTAACCTGTATAGAACGAAAACCTGTCTATTCTGAACGCTTAACCTGGTACTAAGGAGGTTCGATTTAGACAGGCTTGACTGTAATATATTTGGTTGGTCGTTTCTTCTGTGGGACGCGGCATTGTTTAATGGTTGACCGTCCATCAAAATGTTAAGATCAATATTCATTATAGCATATTATACGCTAGTGCTTTCTAATGAAATGAAAAAGCAAACCCTGAAATGATCTTTTGTTGGGCCGCTCTCAAAATTATGTGTGACACTCCCATGTTCGATAAACTTTGGGAAGTCAAATTTTAACCAGGTGAGCGATTACAGCACCTATTTTTTTTTATTTCATTATCTTCGTTCTGCGTCTTGTATCAAATGTAACATCTAGATTGTCCATTCCTGATTACCCCTTCGGTTTTCTCTAATGCTTATTTTTAGTACAGTGAATCCTGTATAAACGGAACTTCAAATAAAGTCCAAATGAATGAAATCTTTGTTAACTTAACCTGTATAGAACGAAAACCTGTTTATTCTGAACGCTTAACCTGGTACTAAGGAGGTTCGATTTAGACAGGGTTGACTGTAATATATTTAGTTGGTCGTTTCTTCTGTGGGACGCCTGCATTGTTTAATGGTTGGCCGCTCATCAAAACGTTAAGATCAATATTTACTATATCATATTATGCGCTAGTGCTTTCTAATAAAAATGAAAAAGCAAGACCTACCACACCTTTAGTACAGTTCAAACACCTAATAGAAAAGTCGTAGAGAGAGACACCTTCGATGCCCTCTAACACACATCAACTTCACCCCTCACTTTCAGGGCTTGGCACAGGCACTACAATAAACAAAGGCGGTGTTAAACTAGTTTTATGAGCCCAAAATAAACCTTCCTCTAGGTGAAATGTTGGAGTCATACCCGTGCCTTCCACTAAAAAAATCATATATAATTTTCGAAATAATTAATAGTATACAATTATCATATTTTAGTCTGATTCTAAATTTCTGCAATATCATGATCCGTTTCAGATTACATATACTAGTATCACATGTTAATTAATTCATATTGTTGTTTTTGTTTTTCCTAAATTAATTCCTACTTTTCGGGATTAGAAGGTGGGTTTTTCTAATGTTTCTAATAATTCTACATTTAGAAACATACTGGCATATACTCTTGTTTTAGTCAACGAGACGTTCAATAAACAACGTAATTTTTTCAATATCCAACGATTAAATTTCAATAAATAATGGTTAATTTCAATAAACAACGATTAGTTTCAATAAACAACGAATAATTTCAATAAAAAACGATTAGATTTCAATAAGCAACGCTTAAGTTTAAATAAACAACGATTAATTACACCCATCGCGAATTAAATCGTGTACACACTGTATCTATTATCATATACAATCGATTTACGATTGATGTACCCCGTTTGTCTTTTTGACTTCTTTAATTGTATTTGAATCTAAATTTTGTATTTTAAGACTTTTTTTCAAAACTAAGGTTATCCCCCCTCTATCATAGGAAACCTTAGCCGATAGTGGCTATCCTATTTAGGCTCTTTGATTTCATTGCTCCCAAGCACGTGTTTGCTAAATAATCATTTTCTGGGACTATTTTTATGGCTTCTGATTACCTCTTTGGTAATCTCAAACTTTCTTTCAACATATCATTTTGCGTACAAAAAAAAATCACGGAAATTATTTGATCTGAGTCTTGTTTAAAGTCTTTGAATGAAATTAATATCTTTATTCAATAGTAAATGTAATGTTTGATTATTTGTATACATGAGAAGGTCCTAATAAATTATCTAGAATTTCATCCTGTGAGATTTGCGATGTTTTTTGTTACTTTCAACCGTTTTTTGTTTTAATTTTTATTATTCTTATTGGTATACAAGCATCACGTTTTACTTTATGATTATACGTTATACGTGGAAGTGTTTATCATCACTGTTTATAACGATCTTTTCATAATTTAAGTACAAAATGTATTTGAATTACCCACTGGTACATGGTATGACTTGTGGATGACAAAACAACCCGGCAGATTTAACAAGCAACATGAGTAATTCGATCGACTGATGTGTCTCTATATACGACTTACCATATCGATTTGCGAGGGAGGAATACACATGGTAAATATATAGATATGATTATTTAAACACACGAAAGGCTAATTAACTGTTTCTTGGGCACGATCTATCGTCGTTATGAATCACTGTTTACCTTTCTTTACATAACGACTTGGAAACTGACTTCCTAAAGTAGCATGTCCGAGAGCAATAAGAAAAATGAATATTATTATTCCCTCTCTTTAGTGTTATCTTTAATTTGTTATTACATTGTATAGAGTCTTTGTATGCCTTACATGACGGTTGTCTTATAAGAGGCAGGAACTGCTTACCATTTCCAATTACATTGGTTCACCCTCGGTTTTTCTTGGGGTTCGTCGCATGTTGCTCATCTTTTTAGTTTTCTGTGTTATGTTTGTCGACTCCTTCATGTGTTTTATGTTTGCAATGTTGCCAATATCTCTGGATTGTCCATTCTTAATCACCCCTTCGGTTTTCTCTAAAGTTATGCAACAGGATATATTTGATAGTATGCGAATATTTAACACTCCTTAGTGTGATTTGTGCATTGGTTCTTCTTCCACAACCGACAGGCGCTTCTTTCAGAGCCATGCAACTGTGAACGAAAAAATTTAATATACCAAAATGGTCATCAGAAACCGACAATACAATACCGAAATGGAAAATGATAAATAAACATAAAATCAATGATCTATAAAACACTACACAGAAAACTAAAGTTTGAGCAGCACGACACATACCATGGAGATTAACTCAAGTGTTCCGGAAAGGTTCTTAGCAGTTCCTGCTCCACTACCCGTAACTCTTGACAAGTACTAGTTATTTATACATATGGTTCATACACAAATGTATATTTCTCTTAGTTGATTCGACCTTTCTTGTAAAGATTTTCTTGACAGAGGGTTGCTGCTAATAAGGAAGCTAATGGGTTCCTACTGTTTAAGTAGAAGTAATCACTTCGACAGCATTATAAACGGGTTCACCATCAATGAATATCTGTGTCTCGGATGACCGTTGATATATTGCTCTTGTCATAGTAATAATCCCGTCTTTTTTCCTCTTCCATGGTTTATAATCGAATATTACTAAACACCGGATTTTTAATATGATTACCATGACAGTTGCCAATTGTGGGTCAGAACTGATCAATGAGTCACCCCGGTTCTTAGTAAAGTTCGCTTTGCTCAAGTTTTGATTTTCTTTTCTGTGTAGTGTTTGCCAACAATTGTTTGTCTTTTTGTGTTTTGTCTGTTCCTCGATTTATAGCTTCTGATTACTCTTTTAAGCCGCATACATGGCATAATTGTGCAAAGATATAAGATATTATTAAGTATTAAAAATCATGCTTCTGCCGCATGTTTGAATTTCAGATCATTTGTTGACTTGACTAAACAGTGAATGTCTGAAAAAAAAGCATGTGTCGTGTTAGTATGACATATTATTTAAACTGACAACAGTCATAATGATTCACAGGATATTTCAAACACTAATCGGAAATTGCTCTGGAACCCTTTAAGCTCTGCTCACTGGAGGTAAACAAAGTTTTAAAATGTTTATATAATTTGATGGCTGTAGATGTTTCTTACGCAGGTGAAGCTAACTGTCTGTTATGACATGCACACTATACGTCACAATAATTGTAAGTGGTATTTTGGATCTAACCCATGTTATTTTGTATCTACTCCATGGTATGTTGTATCTAATCCATGAACTAAACAATGTCAATATAAAGCCATATACCAAATTTTCTAATATATTATATTTCTAGGATATAAGTATATTGTCGTTTTAATGTCCACCTTTCTTGACCCTTTGAAAATCTTTATTCGGAAGCACAGTAACATGAATACAAGTTACATCTATAATCGATTACACAGTTGATGCAGGCAGGCTCATCTGTGCCATATGGTTGAGTTGCTTCATTCACACACCCTAAAACTGTACAGAAACAGATTTTGTCTTGTTTCCTAATACTTTTAAGAAGAGTTTGAAGATATCAAAGGGAGGTAATCAGAATATGTAAATCGAAGATGGATAGATAACGCAATGGCCAAACAACGGTCTACAAAACATACACATAAAACTAAAGATCGAGTAACACGAACCCCACTAAAACTGTGTATTTGAATTATACTTTGTATTATGTATCGTATATATATTGTATCAGAATTTTGATAAAATATGTTTACACTAAAGCTTTATGTGAGGTTAGCTGTCGCATGCCGTTGAAATATTGTGCGCATAGCTCACTTTTCATTTTAAATGGATTGATTTAATGATTGATTGTTGGTATTTTAACGCCACTTTGAGCAATATTTCAGCTAAATCATGGCGACCAGTTTTAGTGCTGGAAGAAGCCGGAGTACCCAGAGAGAACCACTGACCATGGGTAAGCAACTGGCAAACTTTGTCACTTGCGGCTTCGAGTCGAGTGCACCCTTTTTGTAATTTACGAAAGCCGGTCGCGACCCACACAGTATTAGTGCTATGCTTGTATGAGTAATCCAACTACCTAGCTCATTGAGCCACCCGGGACCTTATTGTAGTTTGAGGAAAACCGCTCGTAGCCATTGGCTGTCGTCAATCCTTGTTAGATAAGAAAAGAATTAAAATTAATTTGTTCGGGTTATTCTAGGAGTAGTTATTATTGCTTTATTGTCGTTAACAATATTTCATTAAAACGTTTGAACCCGAAAGTCCCACATTTTGAAATGGCAAGTTCTGAAAACTTTGTATGCTTGTTTATTACCATATGAAGATTCAATTATAAGCAAGGGAGCTTGGTCGGACATTTTAGGAAGCAGTTATTTCCCTTTCGCATTTGAAATATTACTACATTTTAAATAAGATAATAAGGTAGCTGTCTCAAAAGATCAAAAAATGTACAAGAATTTGTTGTTGTTGCATTTTTTGTTTGTTTTTTTTTGTAAACATTGTGCGTCAAATTTAAACTTTAATTTCATTATTGTATATATAATTATACCAATCGTCATGGAAATTTGGAAAATACATTCCGAAGAGTTTGAAGTTATCAGTAAATCGAAGGACAGACAACACAATGGCGTAGGTCTTTTGTGTTAATTTCAATATACAAATCGCTCTAAAAGTATTTAGCCCGACTCGCTATAAGATTACGTGTTTTATTCATGTACATTTTCTCGTTTGTAAGTGGTGTCTTCGTTTTTCAAACGTTTCCATTTTGGGTAAAATAATTCATTTTTTATGACCCGTTTCTTTATCAGGAATGTGTTTGGTTAGCTTACTATTGGTGATTTGATTTTGGTGTTTAGCGCCACTTTCAGCAATATTTCAGCAATATCATGGCGACCAGTTTTAGTGGTAGAAGAAACCCTTTTTGTAATTTACAAAGCCGGGCGCGAACCCACGTCGTATTGGTGATAGGCTTGTATGAGTTGTTAGGTAATCCAACTATCTAACTCATTGAGCCACCAGAGTCCTTAGCTTACTATTGGTTTATGTTGTAACCTTTAGTAATTTAGAATTTGCCAGTATTATTGTGACCACCATCCTTAATAGAGGGAAGGGCAGACAGGCGTAGCGAACTCAGGATGAAATTTATGGCTATAAGTATATGCCTTAAAACGGCATGGGTTTCGCTGGTAAATATAAAAGGGAGATATCTCGGAGAAATTATAAATTTCATTAAACTGACTACATTGCACCTCTATGAAAAAAAAATAAAAATAAAAAATAATAAAAACAAAAACAAAAAACAAAAACAAAAAACAAACAAAAAAATGGAATAATACAAAATGAAATAAAACTTATTTTAACGAAACAATTTCTTGGAGAAAGACTAGACAAAAATGAAATGGAAAAATTAGAGAAAGTATCATTTAAGTGTAGAAAAATATAGTTCATTGCTTTCCAGGTTATACTAACAAAAATCGATCTTCATCTAGCAATAACGAAATGATTGATTCATCGATTGTTGACTGCTAAATGTCACATCAGTGATATTCCAGCTATACTGTGCCGAATGACGAAATGAAAATGACTGTTACGTGGGGGATAACTTTTCTATATACATGGTGATGTACTGACAATCGGGGTCCTATTTCAGTTGATTATCTATCTGGCACATGTCTGGCATGGGGTATACTTTTTGTCACAACTGTCTAAAAAGGGGTGTAGGTTTTAGCTTGGAATATTCTTCAAAATTGGGGCTTAAAGAGGTTTTAGTTAGACAACAGTCTGAGATGGGGTCCGAAAACTGGGATCAGAATCAGTCTGTAAAGGGGTCAGTGTTCAGCGGCCCCGGAAGAACACGGCACCTTTTTGTAAGGTTGGCCGGGTACTATTACTTGGGAATGCTTAATAGTGCCGCTTTGAAATAATTACAAAATTACCGTTGTTTTAATACAATTATTTATTATATGTATTTTTTTGCAGTGTTTTCATGTGAATTTGTTTATCGTTGTTTTCTAAAAGTTTACCCCTTGCTAACGATGAGATAAACAACATATATTCATATTCAAATATGCAACAAATTATGGCTTCTATTATTATAAGAAAGAATGTCGAGATAAAAAGACATTTTATATCACAGTGACAAATCTGGCAAAAAGTCAACAGTATACTGCACAACACGGTACATGCACTCATCTTGCAAAACTACATGTTAAATTTCTTTTTAAGACTTAGGGACCGACCATATAACTTGAAGAGGGGAGGGGACATGCACATAGGAAGGAGCTGCGAGGAGTAAAAAAGAATCAAGTTCAGACACAATACTTGGGAATTTTACGTCTATATAAACTGAAAACCTAACCAGCGTGAAATGGCAAGTTATATTTGTTTCTAACATATACCACAGCCAAATTAATAAAAAATTAATTACTTTTAATTAATTACTTTTTTCTTCCAAACTTCAGAATCGGAAAATTTTATAGTGCTATTGCCTACCCCTTCAAGTTAAATGGTTGTTCTCTTAGTAGCTTAGTTGGGTCGAATACATGCAACTGGTTCGTTATGCAGTTTTTACTTTGAATTAAAATAAAGTAAAATGAAGAAAAGAATTGAAAATTATGTCAGTTTGATTTAGAATCAAGAAGACATCACTGAAATACCAAATCTTTATTTGTATAAGAACAAGTTTTCACTTAAAGAGGATCGAATCTTTGAAGAAGCCGGCGTTCCCACGCTAGATCAAAGGAAGTAGCTGACCAATCAGCACACAAGAATTCTACTACTAAGCAGTAATACAACTTTATCTTTTTCTTAGCTTTAAATCACGTGGAATCCAGGTTTTCTTTACTCTTTCGCTGTTTAAGGAATGCAATAGTCGTGGATCGATGGACGAAACTGAGATATATGATTTTTTCTCGGTAAATAAATTTTCTGACAGAAGGAACCAAGCATTTATGGAACTTTCCTCCGGTACTGAAGACCCGGGACTGATGACAGCTCAGAACTTCGACGATGCATTTAAAATTTATCGCCAAAATAGCTATGTTCTTCGAGATCGATTATTGAGTTGTTATTTTTACAAGTTTTTTTTTTTAGCTCATCTGGCCATGTGAGCTTATTCATGGAAAAGCGTTCTTAGTCGTCTGTCGACCGTTAGCTTTTCACATTTAAATCATCCCCGCTATGGTTATAATGTATGTAATCTTGCAGGAAACCTATTGTAGTCAACATTTAAAATTTACTTCATCACAGCCACTTTCGCGCGGGGTCGAACTATAAATGACCACTTAGCCATTCTTTGTGTACATTTTTACACGAACCGTAAATAGTACAATGCTGCCATCGCCATCGTCAGCGTTCTCTGTCTGTAAATAGAGGTCTGCTTCTGATAAACCAATCCATTTGATATTTTAACACAATGATCCCCCATATAAGATACAGTGTGGGAATAATTTTGGGTGATCTAGCCAATTTTAGACCCCATCTCAGACTGTTGTCTAACTAAAGCCTCTTTAAGACCCGATTTTAGAAGAATAATCCAGACAAAAAACTACACCCCTTTTCAGACAGCTGTGACAAAAAGTATACCCCATGCCAGACACGTGCCAGACAGATAATCAAAAAATAGGACCCCGATTGTCAGAACATTACCATATATATAGGAAGTTATTCCACCATGTAACAGTTATTTTATATTCGTCATTCGGCACCGTATTGCTGGAATATCACTGATGTGGCGTTTAGCAGTCAACAATCGATGAATCAATCATTTCGTCATTGGTAGATGAAGAACGATTTTTTTTAATATAACCGGGAAAACAATGAACTATCTTTTTCTACACTTAAATCATACTTTCTCTATTTTTTTCATTTAATTTTTGTCTAGTCTTTCTCCAAGAAATTGTATCGTTAAAATAGGTTTTTATTTCATTTTGCATTATTCCGTTTCGTTTCGTTTCGGTGAATTTCGTTTCGATTTATTTCATTTCGTTTCGTTTCGTTGCGTTTCGCTTCGCGTTTCGTTTCGCAGTTATGCTGAGTGCAACGCTCTGCTGTGCCATTTCTTGAGTACGAGTTGAGTTATGACAGTAAGTAAGACTACGCCTAATGATTTATTCGAGATCAAATATACAGGTTACATAATTATATATATGAGTGTTTATTTAGAAAAACTACCCCTTTACAACGGGTGCACACACAGGTACCTGCAGTGCGTTTAAAAAATCCAAGCATTCTCAGTCATAACAATACATGCAATAATGTTATCACGTGCATATTAGGTTTAAACAAACAAGATGATACAGCCTTGGATATGACGACAAGATATATCTAAATTATTATCCATCAGCTTAGTAACATTACGTAAGATCTGTCTGTCCTACAATGAAACGAATGACCAGGGTATAATCAAATATCATGCAAAATTGACAGATCACAAGAGAATATATAATTTAAATCCTTTCATTGACAAATTACCAAAGAAATATTTCATTTCATTTCTTTTAAATCAGAAATAGAATGTATGAAAAATGACTGAAAAGTACTTTAAGACCAGAAAGAAAGAATTATATTCTTCATCTGACTCCATTAGTATAATAACAATAAAAACAAACTATTACATCGTTGAAACAGTTCCAATATCTAAATCGTAGAAACGTATACAAAATGAACACCTCTTACACCATGTACATGACCGCTCATTTTCCAGAGACTGGGATTCGAATTCCATTTTTGAATAGTTCCTTTCATTTTCTCTTTTGTTGCTCTCTATTTGTGCTCGAGGTAATATTTCTGTTCGTTTCTACTCAATTGTCCATACATTTTAAGTGGCAGTCAAAAGTTGTTTATCAGGTGAACTCATCTCTACCCTCATTCTATATGGTTTTTATATCTCATTGAACTTGTTCTCGGCCGGAGACATCCGAAATACTGCTCGTGTGATGCTAAGCATTAATCAAGCAATCAATCATCTCATTAGAGATCAAAAGCGAATAAATGTAGTAGTACATCACGTGACCTTTCCTTTGTTCTTGAACAAATTATTTTTAATTACCATTAATAACATTAACATAATTAGTAATTGTATTTTCTTATTAATAACATTAACAGAATTAGTAGTTGTATTTTATTATTAATAACATTAATAATATCAGTAGCTGTATTATGACGGTAAAATGCCACGTTCAACAATATTGCAGTCTTATCGTATCCGGTGAAAAGTAATGAGTGATTGCTACTTCACGTCATCAGTTTGACGAAAGGATCATTTAATATTTATTTTATTTCTTAATATTCTGTCGCAAAATTTTATTGAAAAATGAAATAAATAATTTAACCCTAAACTACAGTTTTCTACGGGATTTGAAAAAAAAACAAAAAACTAATTTTGGATCGGGGAAAATCATAGTTTCCTAAAAGATAAATGGATTTTCCAGTATATGCATGACGAGATCATGTTTACAAACAAGCATTGAAACTGCACTGATACCGACCAATTTCCTGATCTTTCTAATTGGATGTCAATGTATTCTTTAACAAAATTGCTCGTAGACTATTATATCTTTAATAAATCTACCTGAACGTATATATACTAATCTGTATGGTACGCGAGTGACAAACTTGATCTTAAAAAAAGCCATTGACGTCAGTGTTGTTGTTTACTGTCCTACATTGTAGCTGTTCTGATCCTCGTGGTACGTGATCTATGTATGGCATGAATTATAGAATGAAATAATGAATGTCTTTACAATGTTTTGTGGAGTGATACATGCATTGATGATAAAGAATGGTTATAACCAGACTTTATTTTTCTACATTCCATGAAATGCAGCTTCTGTTAATGCAACATTACATGTACTATCAAATACATTTCTTAGTATTCCTATACAATTGATTTTGGTTTCGTTTCATGATCGCGTGTCAAAAATATAGGTGTATCTTTCAAAATATATGTACATATATGCACATGTATCAAATATAAGTAATATTGTTTTCTACACATATAACAGATAAGATAAAAACAAAAGGTAAGTAGAGTAAAATATTCATTTTCCTTTAAAATATGCTAATAAAACTGTTTTTATTTTTTACAGTATATTTAAATTTTTTACAATTCTAATTATTTGGCAAGTCAGTAGGCTATATTTGCCTCGGCTGTCTTTACCTCATAAATCTGGTGGTCACTATATTGGTTGCTTTTAGTGACATTTACAATAACCAACAACAACTCAATCCATCAACCTTTATTTATTAGCTAACTAGTTGTCGGTAATCTCTGTATTTTGTAAGTTTTGTCAGTATTACTCGACACCAATTTTGTCCTACGAATAATGGTGTTTAACCAACAGATTATATCGTCTTAGCCAGTAGTCAGTTAACAACGAACATTCATTGACACTGCTATTGTACTGTCCATATTTATGTTGTCATAGTGTGTAGTTGGTTTTAGAGTGGAAGTGAATCTATACAAGGTTTCTTTAATTGTTTGCTAATATCTGTATTGTTGTTAGAGATTCAATTATCAAGAGGGAGAGCGTTGGGATCCAAATAGCATGTTTAATACCACCGCATTTTTGTGCATATCCCTTCGCGGACCTGAATTTCCAAAGCCAGATATCACGGTCCTTTTTTGTTCAATGTTTTTTAGGTAAAATGTGGTTGTGTTTTGTGGGTATTTGAGTTCTTCACCACTGTTTAAAGTATCGTTTCACAAACATTGAAGAGCAAACCCCATATCCCCAATATATAAACCTAGTACCATACCTTGAAGTATTTTCCATTTAGTAATATATATATACAGCACGACAATTACTAATATGATTTGAATACAGCACAGATGGAACATTTATCGGTATCTGGGATTGGGCCTATTTTCGCTCGGAATACAGGAATCCGGTATTTCATATTTTATATATTGGGATTCGGGAATGAAGTGTTTTTATGTTCGAGAATTCAGTATGAAAAGTTTTATAAGTTTGGTATTTCTGGAGCATATCTTGATATTGTATAAAATGTTTCTATGTATGTAAATGGTGTTCTGTTTATGTATTATGTAAAACTCGTGTCTACTTCGTTTTAAATATACGGACAAATACACGTTAGCCAGCCATGCAAGTGAGCTTCTATGTGTGTTAGCAGTATCGATTTTTGCTTCTGTGTTTTTACGAATCTTCTATAAGATTTTGGAACTGTTCCAACAGTGTGGTTTTTCATTTTCCTCACCTTTACGTGATGGTTGTGATTCTATTGCAACAATGAATTGGCTTAGACCTGCTAGGTTTATGTTTCTGTCTCAAGCTAGAATGTATAATACCATTGGATTATATCGTAGTCGTCTATGTGTGTTGCCAGCATCGATTTTTGCTTCTGTGTTTCTACGATTTTTCTATTATATTTTGGAACATTTCCAACAGTATGGTATTTCATTTTTGATGGTTGTGATTCTATTGCAGCAATGAATATGCTTAACCAAGCCACATTTATGTTTCTGTCCCAAGCTAGGATTTATAATCCCATTGGATTCTATCGTGGTGATTAATGTGTCTAATAGTTTGAGGTTTGGCGAACTATTGTTGTATTCATTTTCAATGTCATCTATATATCTCATGTTCGCCAGCAAGGGATTACTAAACCCCTCCGACTTTTTCACCAATGGCAGCGTTAGCCGAATATTATTAGGCAAACGGTGACGGTATAATACGGTATGCATCAAGAGACAAATGTAAACAATGGCAATTTGCTTTACAGAAACACGTGTTGGAAGGACATATGTAACATTAAAATGGACCAGTGTAGGCTTTGGCATTAAGGACTGCCAAAATAAGAGCACGCAATAATTTCTGGAGACACAGTGTGTTCATTAAACTGTGTACATGGTTTGGTACCATATGCCTTGTACTGGTTGGCTAAATGATATCATTTATGAGGGACATATCTGACGAAATCCAGGAGAGGGGACAATGCGCGAGAATTTCAGAATTGAATTCCATTAACGCGGCCACGATGAAGAGTAGGAATGTTGGTCTTAACTCCTAGTTAGCGGAAATGTTTTTAGTGGGGTTCGTGTTACTTGATCTTTAGTTTTATGTATATGTTTTGTAGATCGTTGTTTTTCCTTTAATACATTTTCTTTTGGTCATTGTGTTATCTGTTCTTCTTCGATATACGGATTATGATTACCCCTTTGGTATCGTCAAACCCGTCTTAGAGTTGTTTCTTTATATTTCAGGAAAGCTTACAATGATTATAAGCAGGCTCTTTTTATTGTTTTTAATCTGTAAGGGGGTAGTGAGCTTTGTGAGGTTGCCATGTCTGACAAATGATTCTATGGACTTTGAGGATTCGCAGAAAGCCTTGACAAATCTGGAGTCCTACTTGGAAACGATGGTTAAGAACATCAAACAGAAAATAAAGATGGTGAACAAAGATCTACAGATGCTGCAGGATGACTTTAAAAGTTTGTAATATGTGTATTATTATATTATAGTTACATTACTCTAGGAAAAGTGACCTTTGAACCAGACTTATTAATGTGTATTGTTAAATTCGATATAGATCTACGTTTTTATTATTTATTTTTGTTATAATAATTCACTAGTTTTTAATTGTCTACCCGGACTGTAATTTGTTCTGTTATTATATTATATTAAGTTCAATATCATGATGTATTTTGTGTTTTTAACACTTTTTCTCATCGAATGTGTATAATTTGTTAACCAAATGTATATGACAGTGTCGTATTACATGTTATAAAAATAGCTATATTCCTAATACTATTGATAAATGGAATTCACTTGATGATGATATCAAAAATATAGTAAGTTTCACAGGTTTTAAAAGAAAGCTGAATGAAGATATTCATCCTTGTCCGGCTTTCTTTTCAGCTGGTATCAGAAAATATAACATTACACACTGTCAACTTCGGAATGAGTCAAGTGATTTAAACCACCATCTTGTCATTAGCCACTTGTCTGATAGCTCCAGATGTGCTTGTGGAGAACTAATTGAGGATAACTTTCATTACTTTTATGTGTGCCCCTTATATATAAGACAGAGATATGATCTCTTTCGAAAATTAAAGAAATATGAAAATCTTGATCTTGATGTCCTGCTTAATGGTAACCCTTAATCAAATGATGAAGATAATTTAAAAATAATTACATATGTCCAAGAATATTTACGAGATACTAAAAGATTTTCCTGATAACATAGCAACTATTTTACTACTTGGCCGTTATTGTATTGTACATTTTTTCTGTGTTTTTGTTTATTTAATTACTTATTTATATTTTTGTTCCGTATTCTACAACCTCTACTTCATATACACATATGTATATGTTTTCTCTCTTAAACTCTCACTGTACATTTTCCTATCATTCCTAACAAATATTTAGTCCAAATTATATATATATATATAAAGTGTATAAATATAATAGAAAAAATAAATCATACTTATTTTAAAAAGGATCACATATTTTAAATAAAATAAACTATAAATTTTATGTGGTGAAAATAGGTCAGACTGTTTGCAGTGATTCAGTTATAATTCATGTTATATTTTAGGCATTTATAAATTTCTGTTTATTATATTAATTTAAGATAATGATATACATGTACTGACAATTACTATTTTAATGAATTGGTGAGGGTTCACTTCCCAAATCACATTAGGAATATAAATCAATGCTATTTGTCAAATCTTGTCGAGGAAGATTACCTCCCCTGACTCACTGTAAACTACTCTGAACTATGTATATTATAAATTATTATATGTATATGTATATCTTATGATCACTCTGTCCATCTTGTGTGGGAAAGGATTTATATAGGCTTTGCCTTTTGTCCAATTTCCTTTGTTTGCATGTCTTTACTACTTAAACAATACAATATTTTTGAATTGAATTGAATTGAACAGGGTATAGCTGTAAATGAAGACGTGAGAAAATCCTCGTGTATACTATGGAATAAATTGCGAAACCAGTTTAAATATATAAGAAACATCTATTATCATGTGTGAACACAGTACAATCACGTATTGTAATTTAGTATTATTACGTAAGATGAATAATAACACTGTAAACTGTAAAGCTTGGATGTGAGATCTACATCTACACTCAAAGTAAGATGTTTATTGTCTAAGTTGGATTTGAGATCTACACCTACCCCCAAAGTAAGATGTTTATTGTCTAAGTTGGATGTGAGATCTACACCTACCCTCAAAGTAAGATGTTTATTGTCTAAGTTGGATTTGAGATCTACACCTACACTCAAAGTAAGATGTTTATTGTCTAAGTTGGATGTGAGATCTACACCTACAGTCAAAGTAAGATGTTTATTGTCTAAGTTGGATGTGAGATCTACATCTACCCCCAAAGTAAGATGTTTAATGTCTAAGTTGTATGTGAGATCTACACCTACCCCCAAAGTAAGATGTTTATTGTCTAAGTTGTATGTGAGATCTACACCTACACTCAAAGTAAGATGTTTATTGTCTAAGTTGGATGTGAGATCTACATCTACCCCCAAAGTAAGATGTTTATTGTCTAAGTTGGATGTGAGATCTACATCTACACTCAAAGTAAGATGTTTATTGTCTAAGTTAGATGTGAGATCTACATCTACCCCCAAAGTAAGATGTTTATTGTCTAAGTTAGATGTGAGATCTACATCTACACTCAAAGTAAGATGTTTATTGTCTAAGTTTGATGTGAGATCTACATCTACACTCAAAGTAAGATGTATATTGTCTAAGTTAGATGTGAGATCTACACCTACCCTCAAAGTAAGATGTATATTGTCTAAGTTGCTCTGGTACATTGGATAGAATTACTTTTATTCGTATAAGAATAATGTTATAGCAATGAACAATAGGATATATATATATAGTGACAAAATGACAGAGAAGCAAGATAGGGCATAGATAATTCTTGAGTTGTATATTAATTGATTAGTGATTACTTAAGGTTACCATACTTTGTAAAATGTATTATTTGCTATTCTTTCAACAGAGGTTTCATGGAAGAAATACAATGGGCACTGCTACCATTATAGCACTAAAAAGGTACAATGGTTTGCTGCAGAGGTAAGTATAAATATGTATAATATTTCATCGGTTTTACATCTTTCCTCAATACAAATTAGTTCTGTAATTAATTAGGTATATTTGGAAAGTGAAAGCCTCTCCGGAACATTTTGAGGAAAATGTTACAATCCTGATAGAAAAAAAAACCAACACTATTTCAAGCATATTAAAAAATAATTAACAAAAATGTAAAATATCAGTGAGAGGGATCTATGCAAAGATATTACAAATTAAGAAAAAAAGCAAAATACCAATAAGATAGAACAGTACAATCAAGTCTTCTTCTGGTAGATAAATAAAAACCATTTAAAGTATATAACGTAATAAGAGACCTCACAACTGCGCTTGGAATGGGTCAGTATCTGCATGCATGGCACCCGTCGTGAACAATGACGACATACACGTCCTGTCAGGTGAATGTTATGGTGGAGATTATAATACTTTAATTACGAAAAGCTTGGAGATCCCAAATGGTAATCTGAAGCGTATTTCACAGAACAGACAATACAATGTCAAAAAAGGACAAAAAGATAAACACAAAGTTTTCAGAAAAGAGTAAACTATTGATTGAGCAACCTTACTAAAAACTTGGGAGTGAACTCGGTTGTCTCAGGAAAGTAAACAGACCCACCTTTACTAATGGCGCATATCAACCAATTTTTCACTGAAATTTCTTATGATACAATACAAATGTATGTGACGAAAGGAATATTGCTTTATGTGGAAATCGTACTGGATTTGACATTACCAATCATCAGACAAATAAAATGTGTGAGGAGATTTCAGTACGAAAAGAAAGCTGGTTGAGATCAGCTCAAATAATATTAATTATCAAGTATTATGTTACGTTGTAATTTTGTACATATTTATATATTTATTATTGAAAGATACAATTCCTAAATAATGTAATTATCATTAAGACTAATGTTCTCCTCCCTTAGTTATAGGTGACCACAGCGGACTTTGGCTATCCTGCTTAGACCCTTTGGCTATCCTGTTTAGACCCTTTGGCTATCCTGTTTAGACCCTTTGGCTATCCTGTTTAGACCCTTTGGTTATCCTGTTTAGACCCTTTGGCTATCCTGTTTAGACCCTTTGGCTATCCTGTTTAGACCCTTTGGTTATACTGTTTAGACCCTTTGGTTTTATTGTTCCCAAACACTTTTATATTATTGGCTTTACAATCATTTGATTTTGAAGGCGATTCCAGAAACACGTGGCGCGCACTAAATTTGATATCTACGTTTTTATTTGTCACTAGAATCCGTTTATTTTCTCAAATGCTGATATTGATTTTACGTACGATATATTTGTGTATCGGTGGTCGATTTCTTATTGCTGGAAGATCAGATGTCGTTTGAATAAAACATGCTTCAATTAAAGTCTAATTGTCATCGTTGATTGTTGTCAAGCGTCAAGTGAACAGTTTTCATCTATATTCACCACCAGAACGAACTTATAAACAATAAGGCTTATATAAGTCAAATAACAATATTGTTAAAGGTCCAGTCGTCCTGGTTTCATTGTTTTTTCTTTCTTTGTTTTCTTCATTACATATAAATGGTTGTGTATAATGTATTTTATAGAACTATGATAATGAACCTTAACACATATATACATTGTATTTCAGAAAAGATGTAGAGAGATTGGAGGATATCTTGTGAAAGTTGATAACGACACAGAGAACAATTGGATAGCTTCACATAAACCAACAAGTATTATTTAAGAAATAAATCATGGAAGCCAGAATGTGTCTTGAGTTTTAACATGGATTGGCGGATGAAATGTACTAATATCCGCCAATCCATGTTAAAATTCAAAACACATTCTGGCTTCCAAAATTTATATCGATTCTGATATGTCTAAGAGTACAAATACGGTAGTATACTTTGATTGGATGACGGTAATTTATATTTACGTTTGCGGAATATGTCGCACACAATTTATGCTTCCAATGGAAAAGTCAGTCGCATTCACCGGCGCATGTGCGAATGAGATTATACCACCGATAAATCGTTCGTTTGTCTACAAAGCGAAAGAATGACGTCATGTTAGAATATATCATTTACGCTAAATAGTGTTTATGTTACTATGAAATTGTTATTATTTACTAAGTATACAATGCTCTTTTTCTAAGTGATTTAACGCAACAACGAATTTCAAAGAGGAACATAATACACATTCGGAATTTATAAGAGTTGTTTATCCAGTGAATTTTTGCAGGTATATCCTGACGAGAACAAGTTAATTTTCAATGAAATGATGACGAGGTCCGCTTTGTACTAGAATAACACCTTAGTTAGATTTGCATGGTGTCAACAGACTGAAACAACCCGCGGACACATCATCCTTATTCCGAGGGAACCTGTCTTTGCTCGTTCCCCTTAATGTTGCATGCTTGGCGGAGAACCACCAAATCCCAATTTTATGGTCTTTGGTTATACCGCACTCGAGGCGAGTACACTAACCATTACACCACAGATGTTCGTTGTCCATTCAGAAACTTTAATATACATATACATACACATACATATATATAATTTACAAGAAGCAACCCTTAACATAGTGAGTGTATGATATTTATACAATAAGCCACTAATCCGTATTCATTTTTCTGATTGTTATTGTTAGTTAGATATGTATTTAAAAATTTACAAATATATCATCATTATTTATCAAACATTCAGGTTCAGTTTACTGGATTGGTCTTAGCGATCTTCAAGAAGGCAAATGGCGTTGGAGTTATGACCAATCTGATGCTACCTTTACAAAATGGTATCCCAAATATGGAAATAGAGGAACATCAATGAATTGTGCTTTATATAACAACAGCGATACAAAATGGCTTGACTTCCCTTGTCAAGGCAGCTATTATTTTATTTGTGAGAGTAATTTCTGTAAGTAAAATACAACAACTATGTAACCGCTTTATACCGCCTAGTATATATAGCAACGTATGCTGTATGATAAATAATGCATATTTGTTTTATGACATTACCATATTTGTTTTATGACATTACCATAATAGTTTGTCTGTTTCTAATATTTTTTGCACAGATTCAGATTCACTTATTTAGCTTACTTATTTACGTTGTGCAAAACAAAAACCTCAATCGGGATATCTACAAAAATTAAAATGTAAATGTGAAAGATAAAAATTCGGCTAAAAACATATCAACAATCCACACAACTGATTAAACATTCATCTATTTTTTCTTAAATGAATAACGCTTAACTAACTGTTAATATATTGTCAACCATGGATAACCCATGAAGGCATTTTAGCTGATTTATAATGGAATCTTTAATAAAAAAAAATATAGCTTAAGTGGGTATTAAAGATAGACAAGCGAGCGGGAATGTGGGAAAAGTGTTGATTATATTTTAATAACATTTTAAATTTTATATTTTTTTTATTGCAGGCAGTAAGTGAAGATGATTGATGTCACGGACAAGCAGATATATAATAAATACTAAGACCATGACCTTGTAGTTATAGTCATTCAGTAATTATGATTAGGATTCGGTGATCTTTGTTCTTTACAACAACATTGCTTTATGTAGGTGTCATGTGGTTTATAGTTGTGGTCAGAAGTCAAGGAACCATGCCCTCTCGTCTAGGCTGACCCCCTCTGTTATTAGTTGGCCGGTTGGTTTCATGGTGATTAACTTCACTTTCAACAATATTTCAGCTATATCGTGGTGGTCAGTTTTATTGGTGGAGGAAACCGGAGTACCCGAAAAAACAACCGCCCTGCCTTAAGTCACAAACAAACTTTATCAGACAATGTTGAATACCTCTCCCTGGTCGGGATTCAAATTCTCAACATCAGTTGTGATAGTCACAGATTGCACATGTAGTTGTAAATCCAACTACCATACGATCACGGCCACGACGTCCCCCCTCTGTTACTATCATTGGTTAGTTTATATTATAAACTTCAGTATAATATACAATACAGTACAAAATGAATGAGACTAATCGCTATATGACATAAACATGAATAGTGTATAGAGAAGCTATACCATCGAATAACACGTTATCCTCCTATTGTCATGAAGAATCTTAATTGTGTTGATCAAGCTTTCACATTTTTGTTTGTTTGTTAAACGTGGTCTTCTTTTTAATTAAAACAAATCACTACTTACCCATTAAGAAACCCATACCACTTGATATGGAGGTACAATGGTTTACAACGTTTGGATTTTTTAATCTTATTTATGCCCCACCCTTACGGTGATTTGTTCCTTTTTTGTCGGTGTTGTGCAAAGCTATGTCCAATTTCCCTTCCATGTATGTACACATTTTGAGATCAACCATTTTTTCCTTGACATTCAAACTATAATACTGGCATTCTCCACTGATGAATCAACTTCTGTGATAGTCTATGCCTGCCCGCCTACACTAAGCGAATTGCCTCCATCAACTACTATGAGGAAAACAGATTATAAGCAGTGATTGTCATCAATTCCATGAATATAAACAAAACGAATGGTCACCTCTGACCTCAAAACACTGAACACGAAAACATCACAATATACGGCGCTGGTAATCCTGGTCCTTAGAGGCACGACAATTGGTCGCTGTTAAGCCGGTTAATGGGACTCTGGTACCATCATAAAATTGGATCTACAACGACTATGCATACATAAATAAACAATACATAACATGACGAGATTCAAGCTAGCGAGGGGCCCGGGTGGCTCAATGAGTTAGGTCGTTGGATCTAACAACTCATACAAGCCTATCACCAATACGGTGTGGGTTCGCACCCGGCTTTGTAAATTACAAAAAAGGATGCAAAAAAGGGTGCACGCGACTCGCAGTCGCAAGTGATAAAGTTTACCAGTTGCTTGACCATGGTCGGTGGTTCTTTCCGGGTACTCCGGCTTCCTCCACCACTAAAACTTGTCGCCTTGATAGAGCTGAAATATTGTTGAAAGTGGCGTTAAGACACCAAAAATCAATCAATCAAGCTAGCGATCACTAAGGGAGCGACCAATCAGGCGATATGTCTCAAAACCAAAAAAAAATAATAATAAGAGCAAAATGTATTTCTAATGATGGCTAGCGACCAATAACAAATATATTAATGTAAATGCATATACAACACAATTAATCGACATCATAGCATACAGGAAATATTTCTGCCACAACCTACACAATGCAAAGTTTACATTTGCCACCTGACTGTGGACCTGATGTGCAGAATCCTACACAGGCACTCGGGTAAGTAAAAGACCCAACAGGTGTTATATGGTATTTTGACCTCCATGGTATATTGACATCGGGGTCAATTTTCATTCATGGTATATTGACCCCCTTATTGAAAACTGTATGGTAAGTTGAAACCAATGGTAATTTGAACCCCCTATCCATGGTATATCGAACCCCCTATCCATGGCATTCTGACACCCCCTACATATGTAATATCGAACCCTCTTCCCATGGTATATTGACCCCAATATCAATAGCATTTTGACCCCTTACCCATGGTATTTCCCCCTACCCATAGTATATTGAACCCCTTAAACATGGTATATCAAACCTACTACCTATGGTATTTGACCACCCTAGCCATGGTATGTCGAACCCACTATCCATTGTATATTGAACCCCCTAACCATGGTATTTTGAACCCCTACTCATACTATATCGAACCCCCTACATATGGTATTTTGACCCCCTTCCCATGGTATATGGAACCCCCTATCCACGGTATATTGAACCCCTACCTATGGGATCTTGACCCCCTATACATGGTATATCGAACCCTCTAACCATGGTATTTTGACCCGCCTAACCATGGTATTTTGTCCCCCTACCCATGATATATCGAACCCTGTATCTATGGATTTTGACCCCTTTATCCATGGTATTTTGACCCTCTACCCATGGTATATCGAACCCCCTTCTCCATGGCATTTTCACCCCCCTACCCATGGTATATCGAACCCCATAACCATGCTATACTGAGCCCCCTACCCATGGTATTTTGACCCCCTACTCATGGTATATCAAACCCCTTATCAATGGTATATCGGACCACCTACCCATGGTAATTTGACCCCCTACCCATGGCATATCAAACCCCCTATCCATGGTATATCGAAACTCCTATCAATGGTATATCGAGCATCCTACCCATGGTATGTTGACCCCCTACCGATGGCATATCAAACCCCCTATCCATGGAATAACGGAACCTTTCCCATGATATATCGGATCCTTACCCATGGTATTTTGACCCCCTACCCATGGCATATCGAACATTCCAATCCATGGTATATCGAACCTCCCTATCCATGGTATATTGAACCCCCTACCCATGGTATTTTGACCTCTACCCATGGTATATTGAACCCCCTAACCATGGTACATCGGACCCCCTACCCATGGTATTTTAACACACTACCTATGGTCTATCGAACCCCTTATCTATGGTAAACTGAACCCCTAAGCCATGGTTTTTTTACCCCTCCACATATG
Source organism: Gigantidas platifrons (assembly GCA_002080005.1). Taxonomy (NCBI): domain Eukaryota; kingdom Metazoa; phylum Mollusca; class Bivalvia; order Mytilida; family Modiolidae; genus Gigantidas; species Gigantidas platifrons. The sequence goes on from MJUT01038131.1 coordinate 165,064, forward strand.
GCATATTGAGCCCTCTACCCATGGTATTTGGACGCCCGACCATTGGTATGTCGAACCCCCTATCCATAGTATATTAAACCCCCTATTCATGGTATATTAAACCTTCTACCCATGGTATTTCCCCCTACCCATGGAATTTTTACCGCCTACCCATGGCATATTGAAACCCCTACCCATGGTATTTTAACCCCTATACATGGTATATCGAACCCCCTATCAATGGCAAATTGACCCCCGACCCATGGTATTTTAACCCCTCTACATATGATATATCAAACCCTCCACCAATGGTATTTTCACCCCCTATTCATGGTATTTTGACCGCCTATCCATGGAATATTGAACCCCCTCCCCATAGTATTTTTCTCCCGACCCATGGTATTTTTGACCCCCAACCCATGATATATCGACCCCCTACTCATGGTGTCTTGATCCGCCTACCAATGGTATTTTGACTCCTCTACCCATAATGTATCGAACCCCTATCCATGGTATATTGAATCCCCTACCATAGTATTTTGACATCCTACCAACGGTATATCAAACCCCCTATCCATGGTATATCGGACCCCCTACCTATGGTATCTTGACCCACCTTACCCATGGTATATCGACCCCTACTCATGGTATCTTGACCTCAATACCCATGGTATATCGAACCCCTAGCCATGGTTTTTTGTCCCCATGCCCATGGTATATCAAACCTCTATCCATTGGGTATCGCACCCCCAACCCACGGTATTTTGAACCCTTTATCCATGGTTTATCGAACTTCCTATCAATGGTATCTTTAACCCCTACCCATGGTATTTTGACCCCTCTACAAATGATATATTAAACCCACTACCCATGGTATTTTGACCCCCTACTCACGGTATTTTGACTGCCTACCCATGGTATTTTGAACCCCCTAACCATGGTTTCTTGAACCCCCTCCCCATGGTATTTTTCTCCCGACCCATGGTATTTTTGACACCCCTACTCATGGTATATCGACCCTATCCATGGTATTTTGAACATCCTAACTATGGTATCTTGACACGCCAATCCATGGTATATCGAACGCCCAACATATGGTATTTTGCTCCCCCTCCCCATGGTATTTTTGTCCCGACCCATGGTATTTTTAACCCCCCTACCCATAGTATATCGACCCCACATCCATGGTATATTGAACCCCCTACCCATGGAATTTTGACCTCTACCCATGGTATATTGAACCCCCTAACCATGGTATATCGGACCCCCTACCCATGGCATTTTAACCCCCTACCTATGGCATATCGAACCCCTTATATATGGTAAACTAAACCCCTAACCCATGGTTTTTTGACCCCCTCCACATATGGCATATTGAGCCCTCTACCCATGGTATTTTAATCCCCTACCATTGGAATATCGAACCCCCTATCCATAGTATATTAAACTCCCTATCCATGGTATATTAAACCCCTAACCCATGGTATTTTTACCCCTCTAAATATGGTATATCAAAGCCTCTACCCATGGCATTTGGACCCCTACCCATGATATTTTGACCGCCTACCCATGGCATATTGAACCCCCTACCCATGGTATTTTAACCCCTATACATGGTATATCGAACCCCCTATCAATGGTACATTGATCCCCCACCGATGGTATTTTGACCCCTCTACATATGATATATCAAACCCTCCACCAATGGTATTTTGACCCCCTTTTCATGGTATTTTGACCGCTTACTCATGGTATATTGAACCCCCTCCTGATGGTATTTTTCTCTCGACCCATGGTATTTTTGACCCCCCTACCCATGATATATCGACCCCCTACCCATGGTGTTTTGATCCGCCTACCAATGGTATTTTGACCCGCCTACCTATGGTATTTTGACCCCCTTATCCATGGTATATCGAACGCCCAACCCATGGTATTTTGACCCCTACCAATGTTGTATCAAACCCCTATCCATGGGGTATCGCACCCTCTACCCATGGTATTTTTACCCCCTACCCACGGTATTTTGAATCATTTATCCATGGCTTATCGAACCTCCTATCAATGGTATCTTTAACCCCCACCCATGGTATTTTGACCCCTCTACATATGATATATCAACCCTCTACCCATGGTATTTTGAACCTCTATTCATGGTATTTTGACTGCCTACCCATGGTATTTTGAACCCCCTACTCATGGTATTTTGACTGCTTACCCATGGTATTTTGAACCCCCTCCCCATGGTTTCTTGACCCCCCTTCCCATGGTACAGTATTTTTCTCCCGACCGATGGTATTTTTGAACCCCCTACCCATGCTAAATCGACCCCTATCCATGGCATTTTGAACATCCTAACTATGGTATTTTGACACGCCAATCCATGGTATATCGAACGCCCATGGTATTTTGACCCCTCCTATCAATATTATATCGAAGCCCTATCCATGATATATTGAACCGCCTACCCATGGCACATCAAACCCCCTACCCATGGTATTTTAACTCCCCTGCCGATGGTGTATCGAGCCCCTAACCATGGTATATTGAATCCACTACCTATGGTATTTTCACATCATACCAACGGTATATCAAACCCCCTATCCATGGTATATTGGACTATGGTATTCTGACCCTATTACCCATGGTATATCGACCCCTTATCCATGGTATTATGAGCTCCATACCCAGGTTATATCGGACCCCCTATCCATGATATTTTATAGCCTATTCCCATGCTATATCGAACTCTTTTATAATGGTATTTTGACAACCCTACACATGATATATTCAACCCATTATTTATGATATATTGAACCCCCTACCCATGGTATTTTGACCCCCTACCCATGGTATTTTTAACACCCTATCCATGGTATATCGAACCTCCATCCCATAGTATATGGAACCCATATCCAGGGTATTTTTTCCATCCTGCAAATGGTATATTCAAATTGTATTTTGACCTCTATCTATGGTATTTTGACCATCCTACCCATGGTATTTTGACCCCCTTCTCCGTGGTATATTAAACCCCCTACCCATGGCATTTTGACCCCCTACACTTGGTATTTTGAGCCCCCTATCCATGGTATATCGAATCCTTTACTCATAGAATATGGAATACCTGTCCCGGGCATTTTGACCTCCTTACAAATGGTATACTGAACCCTCTACAATTGGTATTTTGACCCCTTATCCATTGTATTTTTACCCTCCCACCCATAGTATTTTTACCCCCTCCCCCCTACCCATGGCATATCGGACCCCTATCCATGGTATATTGAACCCCCTACCCATGGCATATCAAACCCCCTACTCATGGTATTTTGACCAATGGTGTATCGAACCCCTATCCATGGAATAGTGAATCCCCTACCCATGGAGTTTTGACCTCCTACCAACGATATATCAAACCCCCTATCCATGGTATATCGGAACCACTAACCATGGTATTTTTACCCCTTACCCATGGTTTGTCGAACCCTCTAGCCATAGTATATCGAACACGTATCCATGGTATTTTTGACACCCCTTCCCATGGTATATTGAATCACTTAACCATGGTATATCGATCCCTATCCATGATATTTTGACATCCATACCCAAGGTATATCGAACACCCTATCCATGATATATTGAACCACTACCCATGGTTTTTGGCCCCCATACCAATGGTATATCAAACACCCTATCCATGGTGTATGGCATCCCAACCCATGGTATTTTGACCCCTACCCACTGTGTGTTGAACCCTCTATCCAAGGTTTATCAAATCTCCTATACATAGCATATCGACCTGTTCCCATGGTATATTGAATCCCCTACCAATGATATTTTGACCCCCTACACATGTTATATTGAATCCCCTATCCACACTATTTTGACCCTTTATGCATGGTATTTTGACGCTCCTACCCATTGTATATTGGACCCCTATCCATGTTATATCGAACCCCTTAACCATGGCATTTTGACCACCCTACATATGATATATCCAAACCCCAATCCATGGTATATTGAACCCCCTTCCCATGCTATTTTGATCCCCTACCCATGTCATTTTGACCTCCCTATCCATGGTATATTGAACCCCCTACCAATGGTATATTGAACACTCTACCAATGGTATCTTGACTCCCTATACATGGTATTTTAACCCTCCTACCCATTGTATGTTCATCCCCTACTCATGGCATATCGGATCATTATCAATGGTATATTGAGCCCCCTACCCATGGCATATGAAACCCCTACCCATGATTGTTCGACCCATGGTGTATCGAACCCCTATACATGGTATCGTGAATCCCCTACCCATGGTATTTTGACCTACCAACGGTAAATGAAACCCCCTATCCATGGTATATCGGAACCCCTACCCATGGTATTTTGACCCCTTACCCATGGTATGTCGAACCCCCTACCCATTGTATATCGAACACCTATCCAGGTATATTGATCCCCCACACATGAGCTATCGAACACCCTACCCATTGTGTATCGAGCCGCCTATCCATGGTATATTGACCTCCTATACCCGGTATATCAAATCCCCTATCCATGGTATATCGGACCCCCTACTGATGGTATTTTGACCCCCAACCCATGGTATAATGAACCTACTATCCGTGGTATATCGGACACCTTACCCACGGTAATTTGACACCCCTTTCCATTGTATATTGAACAACCTATCCATGGTATATTGTACCCTCTACATATGGCATATCGAAATCTCTTCACATTGTATTTTGACCTCTCTACCCATGGAATTTTGATACCCCTACACATGGTATTTTGACCCTCTACCCATGGTAAATCGAAACTCATATCCATGGTATATCGGACCCCCTACCCATGGTATTTTAACCCCCCAACATATTGCATATCGAACCCTCTACCCATGGTATCTTGACACCCCTCCCCAAGGTATTTTTCCCCCTACCCAATGTATTTTTGACCCCCTAACCATGGTATATCGACCCCCTATCCATGGTATTTTGATATCCATACCCAAGGTATATCGAACACCCTATCCACTGTATATATTGGACCCCTTACCAAAGATATTTTGACTCCCCTAAACATGGCATATCGAAACCCATATCCACACTACTTTGACACCTTATCAATGGTATTTGGATGCTCCTATCCATGGTATATTGAATCCATATCCATGTTATATCGAACCCCTTAACCATGGTATTTTGACCATCCTATACATGATATATCCAAACCCCAATCCATGATATATTGAACCCCATACCCATGGTATTTTGACCCCTCTATCCATGGTATATTGAACTACCTACCAATGGTACATTGAACCCTCTACCAATGGTATGTTGACCCCTATCCATGGTATTTTGACCCTCCACCCAATGGCATTGTTCTCCCTACCCATGGTATTTTGACCCCCTAACCATGGTATATAGACACCCTATCCACGGTATATTGGACCCCGTACTAATGATAGTTTGACCCCCCTACACATGGCATATCGAATCCCCTATCCAAACTATTTTGACCCCTTATCCATGGTATTTGGACGCTCCTACCATTGGTATATTGAACACCCTATCAATGTTATATCGAACCCCTTAACCATGGTATTGTGACCACCCTATACATGATATATCCAAACCCCAATCCATGGTATATTGAACCCTCTACCAATGGTATTTTGACCCCTATCCATGGTATTTTGACCCTCCTACCGGTGGTATTTTGCCCCCTACCCATGGTATATCGAACCCCTATCAATGGTATCGTGAATCCCTTACCAATGGTATTTTGACCTACCAACGGTATATGAAACCCCCTATCCATGGTATATCGGAACCCCTACCCATGGTATTTTGACCCCTTACCCATGGTATGTCGAACCCCCCATACCCAGAGTATATCGAACACCTATCCAGGTATATTGAGCCCCCACACATAGCCTATAAAACCCATTACCAATGGTGTATCGAACCCCTATCCATGGTATTTTGACCTCCTACTCCCGTTATATCAAACCTCCTATCCATGGAATATCGGACCCCCTACTAATGGTATTTGACCCCCTACCAATGGTAGATAGAACCTACTATCCATGTTATATCGGACACCCTACCCATGGTATTTTGACAGCACTTCCCATGGTATATTGACCTCTCTGCATATGGCATATTGGAATCTCTACACATGGTATTTTGACCCCTCTACCCATGGAATTTTGAACCCCCTACCCATGGTATTTTTACTCGCTATCCATGGTAAATCGGGCCCCTATCCATGGTATATCAGACCCCCTACTCATGGTATTTTGACCCCCCCCCCTCCACTCACTACATATTGCATATCGAACCTTCTACCCTTGTATCTTGACTCCCCTCCCCATGGTATATTTCTCCCTTTCCATGGCATTTTTTACCCCCTAACCATGGTATGTCGACCCCCTATCCATAGTATTTTGATCTCTATGCCCATGGTATATCAAACCCCATATCCATGGTGTATGCACCCATTTTGACCCCCTACCCACGGTATTTTAAACCCTCTATCCATGCTTTATCGAACCTCCTATCCTTGGCATATCAAGTCCTACCCATGGTATTTTGACCCCCCTTCCCAATATATATCGAGCCTCCTATCCACGCTATTTTGACCCCTTATCCATGGTATTTTGACGCTCATTTCCATGGTATATTGAACCCCTTATCCATGTTATATCGAACCCCTTAACCATGGTATGTTGACAACCCAACAAATGATATATCCAAACCCCAATCCATGGTATTTTGACAACCCAACAAATGATATATCCAAACCCCAATCCATGGTATTTTGACCCCCTACCCACGGTAGATCTAACCCCCTATCCATTATATATCGGATCTCCTACCCATAGTATATGGTACCCCTTACCCAGGGTATTCTGACCTCGTTACAAACATCAAATCAAATATTTATTATTTATTATTCCAATCATGGTCCCACAGGGGGCAGTTACATAAATATAATAATAATGATTAATTCAATAGACAGTACATTGCTATAAACAGTAAATATATAAATAATTTTAATTGAAAGTATATTCAGTAGTAATACAGTATATGTGGTACTATTGTACCTGATCTCTGCCAAAGTGCAATCCATGAAATTCAAAGAAACGATATCACACATACCAACAAAAAAATAATAATAATAAATATGTAATCCTTGTAATGCAGATCTTAGTTTGTACTAAGACGTGGCTAGTATGTTTGGATTTATGGATGAAACATTGGATATCTGCAAGGGCCACCAAGGGACGGTGCTTATGAATATGTTCAATTGAACATTCCACCTCGTGCCCCCAGCAGAACTCCAAGGTTATATAATATACATATGTATATAGATATATATTGCTACTCAGCCACAGACACCAAGGGACAGTGATTCTGGAGATGTCCAGCATATATAGCTGTGGCATCCCACCTCGTGTATGAGGCAGAGAAGCAAGACATCAAGAGAGAGAGATTGAGAGAAAAATAAACAAAAAACAAACATATGGTATATTGAATATTCTACCAATGGTATATCGAACCCCTATCCATGGTATATTGAACCCCCTATCCTTAGTACTAATATATTGAATCCTGTACCCATAGTATTATAACCTCTTACCAGCGGTATATCAAACCCCCTATCAATGGTTTAGTCACCCCCTACCCATGGTATTTTGACGCCCTTACCTATGGTACGTCGAACCCCTACCCATAGTATATCGTATCCCTATCCATGGTATATTGAACCCCTTCCCATGGCATGTCAAAACCCTACCCATTGTGAATCAAACCGCCTATCCATGGTATATTCAACCCCCTAACCATGGTATTTTGACCTCATAGCGCCGGTATATCAAACCCCCTTTCCATGGTATATCGGACCCTCTACCAATGGTATCTTGATTCCCTACCCATTTCATATCGTAACTACTATCCATGGTATATCGGACCCTCTACCAATGGTATCTTGATCCCCTACCCATTTCATATCGTAACTACTATCCATGGTATATCGGACCCCCTACCCATGGTATTTTGACCCCAATTCCCCTGGTATATTGAGCCCCCTACTCATGGTATATCGGACCGCCTATCCATGGTATTTTGACCCCCTACCCATGGTATATCAAACCTCCTATCCATGGTATATTGAAACCCCTACCCATGGCATATTGAACCCCCTATCCATGGTATTTTCATCCCCCTACCCATGGTATATCGAACCCCTTATCCGTGGTATACCGAACTCCCTACCCATCGTATACCAAACCCCCTACATATGGTAAATCGAACCCCCTATCCATGGTATTTTGACCCACTTATCCATGGTATTTCTAACCCCCTGTCCATTGTATATTCAACACCCTCCCATTGATATATTGAACCCACTATCCATGGTCTTTTGACCCCATACCCATGGTATTTTGAACCCCTTATCCATGATTTATCGGATATCTTACCCATAGCATATGGAACGCTTACCCAGGGTATTTTGAACCCCCTATCCATGGTATATCTAACCCCCTGTCCATTGTATATTCAACACCTTCCCATTGGTATATTGAACCCCCTACGCATGGTATATCTGACCTCCTATCCATGGTATTTTGACCCCCTACACATGGTGTATCGAACCCCCTGTCCATGGTATATTCAACCCCCTACTCATGGTATTTTGACCTCCTACCCCCAGTATGTCAAATCCCCTATCAATGGTATATCGGACCCCCTACTAATGGTATTTTGACCCCCTACCCTTGGTATTTTGAACCCCCTATTCATGGTATTCCGTACCTACTATCCATGGTATATCGGCCCCCCTACCCATGGTATTTTGACAGCCCTTCCCATGGTATATTAAATCCCCTACTCATGGTATATCGGACCGCCTATCCATGGTATTTTACCCCTTTACCTATGGTATATCAAATCTCCTATCCATGGTATATTGAACCCCCTACCCATGGTATATCGAACAACCTCTCAATTGTATACCAAACCCCCTAACCATAGTATTTTGACTCCCCTACATATGGTAAATCGAACCCTCTACACATCGTATTTTGATCCCCGTCCCCATGGCACTTTTCTTCTACCCATGGCATATCGAGCCCCCTATCCATGGTATTTTGACCCCCCTACCCATGGAATTTTTCACTCCCCTACTCATAGTTTATCGAACCCCCTACCCATGGTATATTGAACCCCCTATCCATGGTATATTGAATACCTACCCATGATTTATTGGCATCTACCCATGGTATGTCGGACTCCTACCCATGGTATTTTGAACCCCCTATTCATGGTATATCGAACCCCCTATCCATGGTCTATCGACCCTCTATCCATGGTATTTTTGCCCTACCCATAGTGTATTGAACTCCCAACCCCCTATCAACGGTATACCGGACCCCCTTTCCATGATATTTTGACCCCATACCCATGTAGTATCGAACCCCTTGACCATGGTATTTCGATCGCCTATCCATGGTATATCGGACCCCCTACCCATTATATTTTGACTACCTAACCCATGTTATATCGAACCCCTTATGGTATATTGAAGTCCCTACAGAGTTATTATTTGACACCCTGTTGTTGGCTTGAGGTACAGAAGCAACCCAATAACTTAAGTCAGTTAAAGCCCTAGGTCATACCTTTGACTAAAACCCCAAGTGGGCAAGAAATTTGCCGTTGGGAATTTTTCATGGGATATTAATAGTGCACCATCCCTCCACACATTTTTTTCTTCAAATATCAAAGTTGATATTTGACACCATGATGTGGGCTTGAGGTGCAAAGACCCACCCAAGCACTTAGGTTAGCTTAAGGTCCGCGCAATACCTTTGAATTAAACCCCAAGTGGGGAAGAATTTTACCGCTAAGAATTGTTCATGGGACGTTTCGGCCAACGGACGTTTCGGCCTATGACATTTCGGCCCATGACATTTCGGCCATGGACATTTCGGCTAAGATTTTTTGCTAAGGTGGACGTTTCGGCCAAACAATATTTAGTTGGTATTTATATGTTGTTTTTTTTCATTGGAAGTTGTAGTCTGATTGCTAATATTTTATATATTGTTGTGGTTTTTTTTGGTTTTTTTCCTTTGGGATGGGGTTGGGTGGGAACAGAGGGTTCATGAGGGCCACGTTTGTTTTATTTGTTTCAAGATTTATTTTAAGATAAAAGAGAATGGTCTTGTATGATGTATTAATTAATTTGACAAACATAGATTCAAAGGTAATATTAACTTTTAATAATTAGTTTAAAAAGCCCTAGGCAATGCCTTTGAGCTGAACCCCAATTGCAAATTTGACGTTGGGGATTTATCAAGGGATATTTATAGAGCCCCCCCCCCTTTCCATAATATTTTTCTTCCAAATTTCAAAGTTGATATATGACACCCTGCTGTTGACTTGAGGTGTAGAGACTCACCCAGGCACTTTAAATAGTTAAAAGCCTGGGAAATATCTTTGATTTAAACCCAAGTGGGCAAGAACTTTGCTGTTGGGAATTTTTCATGAGATATTCATAGAGCAACTCCCTTTTCTACCAAAAAAAAATTTAAGTATCAAAGTCGATAATTGACACAAAGCTGTGAGCTTGAGGTGCAGAAACCCACCAAGGTACTTAAGTCAGTTAATGGCACGAAAAATACCCATGATATAAACCCCAAGTGGGCAAGAACTTTTGCAGTTGGGAATTTTTCATGGGATATCTATAGAGCCCCTCCCCCCTCCACAATTCTTTTTTCAAATATCAAAGTTCATATTTGACATCCTGCTGTGGGCTTGGGGTGTAAAAACCCACCCAGGCACTTAAGTCATTTAAAGACCCGGGCAATACCTTTGATTTGAATCCCAAATGGGCAAGAACTTTGCCGTTGGGAATGTATCATGGGATATTTGTAGAGCCCATTCCCTTTCTACAAAAAACATTTCAAATATCAAAGTTGATAGTTGACACCCTGTTGTGGGCTTGAGGTGCAGAAATCCAACCAGGCACATAAGTCAGTTAAAGGTCTGCGCAAAGCCTTTGAATTAAACCCCAAGTGGGGTAGAACTTTGCCGCTAAGAATTGTTCATGGGATATGTATAGAGCACCCCCCCCCTTTTCCACAATTTCTTTTTCAAATATCTTGATATTTGAAACCCTGTTGTGGGCTTGAGATGCAGAAACCCACCCGGGCCCTTTAGTCAGTTAAAGGCCCGGGCAATTTTTGTTATTTAAACCTCAAGTGAGCAAGAACTTTGCCGTTGGGAATTTTCATGGGATATTTATATCAAAAGTATTGGCAGGGCCTTTAACTGACTTAGGTGTCTGGGTGGGTTTCTGCACCTCAAACCCACAGTAGAGTCTTGCAGTGAAATCCAATACTCTGGGACATTCTACAAATAGCAACTTCATTCCCGGAATTTCTGTTTTATAGGTTATGCATCAATACCTCCATAAAGGATTCAAATACAACTAAATGCAACCAAATCTGGCCTAAAGATAATCTTTCTATATTTACCTTCAACTCTCATTGTTTATGTCATTCCATTAATTGTTTTTTCTCAAAATAAAACAAAGCGAAGGAACTTTTTTCTTTAAATATGTTCTAAGCTCTGATTGGTGAATTAAATAGATGACTTGACACCTTTAATAAACAATTTAGATAAATAAATACCCGGTAGATAAAACATAATAATTTTATTAATTACAAATGTATATAAATGTGACACCCACATTCGGGATTTAGATTTTGTTTATTTTTCATAAAACTTATTGTTATATTTTTCTAATGTTCTTTATTTACATTTTTAGATTTACGAGATGTCTTCATGTGAACCGGAATCTTAACACTTGATTTTGTTTGACAAAATGCTGGCAAATCCAAATGATCTACCGGTGTACATGAAAGTAAATGATTTGTTTAAGGCTGTACATGTGTTTATTTAAAGTTGGCCGACTGTTTTGTAAGCCCGCCATCCCAAAAAATAATTGTGTCTTCGTTATTTAGCCCAGTAAAGAGAAGAAATATGTTATGCTCGAGTGAACATGTGAAATATAACATAAAGCGTAGTGTCTGCACCTTAGGTCCACAGTAGGGTATCAAATGTCAACTTTGTATTTTGGAAGGGGGAGGTCCAGAAATATTTCCTGTATACCCAGATGTCGATTCATTGTGTTGAATATGTATTTACAGTAATATATTTATTATTGGTCGCTAGAAATCTTTAAAAGTACATTTTACTCTTATTATTATTATTACACATATCGCTTATTGGTCGTTAGGAATTGGTCGCTAGCTTGAGCCTGGTCATAACATGCACAAATTTGCTTCCACACATAAAAGATGAACGACAACATAAACAGGTACAGTAAATAACATGGTTGTCATGTATTGCGCTCCATACACACTAATAATGTTTACTGTCATTGACCTGTGACCCCTTATAAATAAAGCGGTTTATAGTCGCCATCTTGTTGTGTCTACATTCATTGCATGGTGTCAGAGTGTAAAACGAAAACATGGAGCAACTTAAGCCTCCAGGAGCGTTAAATTTGGAAGGAAATTTAGCAGAAAACTCCAAAGAATGGATCCAATCATTCGAACTCTACCTAACAGCGACCGGAATCGAAGAAAAAGCAGAGAAAGTGCAAGTTGCGACATTCTTGCATGTAGCCGGTCCCGACGCACAACGTGTGTACAATACTTTTGACATTGTGGCAGATGATAAGGAGAACATTGATGTATTGAAAACAAAATTCAAGGAGTATTGTGAACCTAGAAAGAACTTGACATATATTCGACATGTTTTCTTTACTCGAAATCAAGGACAACATGGAAGTGTGGACAGTTATGTCACGGACTTTAAAACAAAAGCTAAGCCATGTGAGTTTAAACATTTATCAGAAGGTTTAATTCGTGATCGTATTGTTTGTGGTATTCAGAACTAAGGATGTAGGGCCAGGCTTCTACGGGAAGAAGAATTGACATTAACAAAAGCTATCGACATTTGTCGAGCCCAAGAAGTAAGTTCTCAACAATTAAAATCGCTAAAATCTACAGATGAACATTCAGTGCATGCCATTAAACAGGTCCGTAAAGTAAAACCAAAGACTTTAAATTATCGAAGTCAAAATCAAAGTGCTGGAAGTACTACAAAGCAGGCATTGTGTAAAAACTGTGGTAGGACTCATGGTCCAAGGAACTGCCCTGCGTTTGGTAAAGAGTGTCATGCCTGTAAGAAAAAAAATCATTTTGCAAAGTATTGTATGTCAAAACGGAGGAAGGAAGTTGATACGTTACAGTATGATTCAACATTTGATGACAGCTGTGATGATGAACTTTTCATTGGTACCGTCAGCGTTGATAGTGTTCAACAGAGTGAAGATTGGAAAGAGTCAGTTACAATCAATAAGAAATATGTGATGTTTAAACTAGATACCGGTGCTCAAGCAAATATTATCTCAGATAAATTGTTCCATAGTGTGTCGTTGTCGAATTCAACTTTAGAAAAGACCGGAATTAAACTTGTTACATATGATGGACATAGAATCAATCCTGTAGTTACAACATTATTGAAATGTACATTCAAGAAGCGAAACTACGTGCTTAAGTTTTTCGTTGTGCCAAATGATACACAGCCGATTATTAGTGCTGACGCGTGTACGGAATTAAGTGCTATTGTACGTTTGCGTGCCGTTGATAAACCTTTGACAAAGGATGAACTGATTAAAGACTATGGCGATGTATTTAAAGGACTAGGCAAACTGCCAAAAGCACATCACATCCAAATTGATCCATTCGTTGAACCGGTCGTTCATCCGCCCCGCAAAGTGCCCGCAGCACTTCACGAACAGGTTCGTGCAGAGTTAGACCGCATGTTAAACCTTGGTGTAATCGCGAAACAAGACGAGCCAACCGACTGGGTTAGTAGTATGGTAGTTGTTCGGAAACCGGGAAAATTACGGATATGTCTCGACCCAAAAGATCTTAATCGGGCCATTAATCGAGAGCATTATCATTTACAGACAATTGATGAAATTATCGAGAGATTACCGAAAGCGTGTGTATTTTCACGATTTGACGAGACTAACGGATTCTGGCACATCCAACTTGATAATGACAGTTCTAAGTTATTAACGTTTAATACGCCGTTTGGACGCTATCGCTACTGTAGACTATCATTTGGTATTAGTTCCGCGCCGGAGGTATTTTGTAAGACAGTGCGCGAGATGTTTTCGGATATACCGGGTATAGAATGTATAGTCGACGATATTCTTGTATGGGGTGAAAATGACGAGCAGCACGACTCTCCCGTCCGACAGATGCTCCAGAGGTGTCGACAGATGAACTTTAAGTTGAATAAGTCGAAATTTGAACTACGTGCTCCGGAAGTCCAGTACGTTGGACACGTGATCAGTAAAGACGGATTAAAAGTTAGTCCAGAAAAAGTGCGCGCCATACAAGAAATTCCCGCTCCGACAGATGTAGCTGGTGTTAAACGTGTACTCGGTCTCGTGCAGTATTTGGCTAAGATTATTCCCAACTTGTCAGATGTTTTGGATCCGTTACGCATATTGTTGAAAAATGATGTACAGTGGCATTGGAATCGCGAGCAACATCAAAGTTTTGACGAGCTCAAGCGACTAGCGTCAACAGCACCCGTGTTGCGATTTTACAATGTTGACGAACCAGTTACTGTTTCGGTCGATGCCAGTTCTAAAGGACTGGGTGTGGTCCTATTGCAAAACGGACAGCCTGTCGCGTACGGTTCCAAAGCACTTACTGAGACTCAAAAGAGATACGCGCAAATCGAGCGCGAGATGTTAGCTATTCTTTACGGTTGTCAAAAATTTGACCATTATATTTACGGACGTCGAGCCGATATTGAAACGGACCATAAGCCACTGGTCGCGATCTACGAGAAACCTCTCTACAGAGCTACACCGAGTCTTCAACGTATGTTAATGAAGTTACAACGGTATGATTTTCGTATCGTGTACGTTCCGGGTAAGGAAATGTATATTTCCGACACGCTAAGTAGGGCTTTTCTTTCAGATAGTAACGATGAACTGATTGACGATGAATTTGATATGAGTCTTGTAGAAACTCAACTACCCATCTCTTCAGCCAAACTCGCAGAATTCAAAGAAGCAACCGCAGCAGATGACAATTTGTGCAAGTTAAGTGAGGTTGTAGTGTCCGGATGACCGAACCGGAAGGAGATGTTACCCGAAGGCTTACAATCGTATTCGAATTTCCGAGATGAAATTACTGTTCTTGGTGGACTTCTTTACAAAAGTCAGCGTATAATGGTGCCAAAAACTCTACAGCGTGAAATGCTAATGAATTTACACGAATCACATCTTGGTATAGTGAAGACCAAACAGCGTGCCCGTGAAATTCTCTTTTGGTGTAACATGAACAATAACATTCAGCATTTCATTTCAAAATGTAGTATTTGCAACAAGTTCCGAAATGCAAACACCAGAGAACCACTCAAACCTCATGATATTCCGTCACGTCCGTGGACAAAGTTAGGTGCAGATTTGCTGGAATTCAAAGGGAAGCATTATTTAATTTGTGTTGACTATTACTCGAAATATCCAGAAATTGCATTGTTACCGTCATTGTCTAGTGCATCTACAATTTTGGCGTTTAAGTCCATGTTTGCGAGACATGGAATCCATATGGAGGTAGTAAGTGACAATGGACCTCAATTTGCGTGTGCACGTTTCAGAGATTTCGCAAAAGAATGGGACTTTATTCATACAACATCAAGTCCGCGATATCCCCAATCCAACGGGGAAGCAGAACGTTTTGTGCAAACTGTGAAAGACATGTTCAAGAAAGCCGAACACGGCAATAGTGATGTATATGTTTCTCTTATGGAGTACCGGGCTTCTCCGATTGATGGAGTTAAACTGTCACCTGCACAGTTATTGATGAACCGCCAGTTGAAAACGAAACTTCCGGTTTCGTCTGAACTGATAAAACCTGAAGTCGTAGATTCCAAACAAAAAGAACTGGTCGAACGTCAGAAATCTCAGAAATTCTACTATGATAAGAAGTCAAGGCCGCTTCCGGAAGTCTCATCGGGAGAATTTGTGCGATTCAAAAGGGACATTGGTTTAAGTAATTGGGAACCAGCTGTAGTAGAAACTGATCATGGAGAACGTTCTTTTATATTGAGATCTGAAAATGATAAACTGTATCGCTGAAACCGTAGACATATTCTGAAAACTGGTGAAAAGGTGTTTCAAAAACAAGAAACTCAATTTGATAATGATTTTCCAATTTCAAAAAACGCAAACTATACAAACATTCCGAAATCTTACTAACAAAAAACTCCGACTTCAGCTGCGAGTGATCAACCTATGGTGACGCAATCTGGACGTATTTCCAAGAAACCTGCGTACCTCGAAGAGTATTATGTGTAAACTTTTGACATTGTACATTTTTGTTCTCTATTTTGTTTTAATGCTGATTTCAGTATTTTCTAGTCACAAGAGAGACTTTAATTCAATCCGTTATTCAGACTGTAATTTCTAATTCAAATTTATTTAGCATTTGTTTTGTTACAGAACTTTAAACATAAAAAAAAGGGAGATGTCATGTATTGCGCTCCATACACACTAATAATGTTTACTGTCATTGACCTGTGACCCTTATAAATAAAGCAGTTTATAGTCACCATCTTGTTGTGTCTACATTCATTACAGTGGTCGAATGAACGCTAGTAGTTAACTGGCTACTAGTTAGGAAGGTAGAATTTGTTTTGGTTAAAGACCATTACTCTTACGACAAACACATATAACTGATACTCTCTAACAGATTAAATATAAAGTAGGCATACACCTCTAAATATTATATATTATACATACAGGGACTCCTAAAGAAATTATGCAAGGCGGAGCAAGACTGCTTTGGACCACAGGGAGAGGCTGTGTCTTCTCTCAAATTTGAGGTCCAATAAAACCACTGTTAAACTTTCATAAATATTTTATTTCCTGTGCAGCAGAATGTCCAGATACCATATACTTTATACAAAGCAATTACAAGCATAATAAGTTAATGCAGCAAGATGCTACTTGTTAAGATGGCCCTTCAGAGATTCACAAGCCCCCGTCTTGGCTCTCCGAGCCCCGCGTCGATGGACCGACTCAACACCCCTCTCATATATCCTGTATATATATTCTAAATTGATGTGAATAATATTTATAAATTATTTTTATTTGTTTGTTCCTAATGAAGTTTTCAATATTGACCATTGCCATCCCCCCCTTGTGTTTGTCCAAATGTTTTATATGCCCATTCCTTACCCTTTTGTATTGAAATTAAAATACTATACTCCATTAACAAGGTAAATGGTACATGCTGTCGCCATTGTTGTTTCTAATGGGGCGCGGGGTTTGTTTTTTTTTACCTCGCTATGTTAATTTTGCATTTAGATTTTTAATAAAACTTTCATGTTTATGTTAATCCATACCTGAAATCAGTGTTGGTTTGCCTCGTTTGTCAATATTTCGTATTTCTTTCACCCAACGATTGACATTAAGAAGAATTACGAGGAGATCCGATTAAATAACACAAGTTTCACTTCCGGTATGCCGCGCATTTTTATTTCATATCCCATTTAAGAAACAAGCCACATTTTAACTATCAAAAATGTTCCCTTTAATAGTTAAATATCATGTTTTATAACATCTATACATGTAAATGAATGCTCACTCTCCTGTCTCGGCACAGGCAGTAAAATAAACTAACTATAAGCATAGACTAGACCCAACCCTACTCACTTACTGAAATGTAGCGATCAACCAAGTAAAATGCCGACTATTACATATAACTAGGTGAAAGAGGAGATTGAGGATACCAAAGAGGTAATCAGAATCGTTAAATCGAAGAAGAATAGACAACACAATGGCCAAGCGAAAACGTACAAAAGGACAAACAAAGATCTACAAGACACACACATAAAGCTAAAGATCGAGTAACACGGACCCCACTAAATACCGGCGATGAACTCATGTATTCCGGAAAGGTAGGCAGTTCTGGTACCACTAGTGTTAATCTAGTTACGAAGATAATGTATTTTTAATAACGTGAATTTAAACGTTTCGATAACAGGTTTATGTGTTGTTTGTCTTAATCATGTTTTTGATTACAAACGTCACTTTCGAATACTATTTTTTCCAAAAATAACGACACATGAGGCGTAAATTGAAATTGGAAAAAAAATCAAAATCAATCAAAATCTAATCAAACATAGCAACGTGAACTAGCACCCTAGTTCATCTTTAAAGGAAAACGCCATGGTCTTAACAAGTTTGCTTGAAAATTTAAATGACTGTAAATAAAAGACATTTGTGTTAATGAATGTTAAAAATAGTATACCGTATAAAGGTAGAATTTGGTGATTGAAGTTTCCTGTAGCACCAAATGATGGGGATCTCCATTTTTCAGAACTCTTCAATGTGAAGAGACAAAAGGTATAATCCATTCTCGGATTATACCTGCAATTAAAGCTCTTCCGAAAGAGCCGTGCCGTCACATTAGCGATATGGTATATTATACCAGCATTGATCAGTTGCAATTTTATCATTAAAACATATGTATATCGTAAATTAACGTCGTGTTGATATGTTTTGGTACAACATCATTATGGCTTTATGTCAAGAATTTTAGTGCACTAACGAAAAGAGAAAGTGTGAGAAGATATTTTGTTTAATTACTGATCAGGAATACTCTTGTCAACACATCGACCAGTGACCACGAAAAGAACGGGAAATTACGACAGCATTGGCGACAAAGAACGCATGTGTACGCATAAAACGAGCAAAAACTGACACGTTACAGTTATTTAATCTACGGCCAATCACGTAAAACATGAAATAATATGTAGATACCCCCGAAGAAAAAGAAACTCATTTATTTTATGAAAATGTAACATGAGATGGGAATATTAAGAACAAAATTAGGACGATATACAATTGTATGCATTGTATTGCAGTTGATCTGATATTAAAACATAATCAAAAGGGCACGATGTTGGAAAGAGTCAGACACATTATTTATTAAACTAACATGATCCGCCCCCCGTGACGTCGTATGAAGAAGTGTCATGGCCGCTTACACTACGACAGGAATTTCCAAATATTCATATTTCTAATTTGGTATATTAATGTTAATAAAGGTGTTTTTGCTTAAGTAATATATATACCATGGATCTTACGAATTAACTTATTTAAACCAACGAAACCGAGGGATGAGTTGATTAAATAAGTTCATGAGTAAGATCCATGGTATATATGATTTGTAACAGAAAGTACATGGCTGACAGATCTATGACGTCAAAATCATGGAATAACAGATCTATGACGTCAAAATCATGGAATAACATCAAGATCTTCATGTTAGACCATGGTTTATAAAAGTTCACTATTTTTAAGTTGATTACTGCATAAAACATCAAAAGAAAAATGCGTAATTATCCTACAATAATTAGTTATCTACGAATAAAAAGTTACAATGTATTAAATTATAACAATTGTTCACCTGACTGGAGTTTTCCTTTAACCTCTAAACACAAAAGAAAACCATGGTAGACGATGATAAACATCTAGGTCATTAGTTGGACAGGCACGTACAATGAGGAGGTTAAAGAAATCCACCCTCATCCACCCTATATATAATGTTCCAATGACCAAAGCCAAGAAAACAAACACCACACAATAGAATATTATGCACATGGTCGCTTCAATTAATTTTGCATTATACAGGATAATACAAACAATACAATGCAACTGTCTGTAAATGACCCTTTTTAACTGACACTATCATTAGTACGTTGACAATCTGACAAAGGAACGAGAAATTAATGAACCAACTGGTCATTCTACATAATATAATTATTACTATCTACATTTGTATAATTATAATAGGCAAACACAGGTCTGTCCATGAAACCTATGATGTTTACCATAAGATTCCTTTTTTTAAAAGTTGGGACCGTAGAAGTCGTGATCCTATGGTAGTTGGATTTACAACTACTTATTTAATCGGTGCTCATCATCACAAAAGTTGTAAGTTCGAGCCCCGTCCATGGCAAGGTGTACTCGATACAACATTATGCTATAAATGTGCCAGTTACTTGCGACAGTTCGGTGGCTTTCTCTGGGTGCTACGGTTTCCTACACCAATAACACTGACCGCCACGATATAGCTGAAATATTGTTGAAAGTGGCGTTATACACCATAAACCAAATCAAACCTAATCAACTTTTCGAAGTTCTTACCTAAGTTATGTTAATAATAAAAAATAGATTCTGTGAACAGGCTTAACAATGCAATTTAAATGGCGTCAATCGGGTCTACTTTCTATATAATTTTAAGGATCTGAAAGTCTAAAAGTCGAGAAAAAATCTGACAAAATTTACTCATTTAACTCAGAAATTTGCTCAGCTATATCATGGCGAGAATAAGTTAATTTTCAATGATATGATAATGATGGGGTCCGCTTTGTACTAGACCAACACGTAGTTTGATTTTTATAATTATATCTCACTGAAATTGCAGTCTGCGGATAGACATGTCGCCCCACTCGGACATATTATCCAGATTCTGAGCCAACCGACAAAAGTTATATCCTGTGTTCTTGATAACAAGTGAGTGTATTATTGATGGTCTGTACCATGCCAGGAAAGAAAACGGGAATGTCTTTGTGTTAGGGGTATGGATTTTTTCATTGTTTCTCCGATTTTTTGGTTGGTTTTGGAATTTTTGCGACAGTATGGTACATTTGGTTTTTTAATATCATCGCTATCTGAAAGTCTAAAAGTCGAGAAAAAATTTGGCAAAATTTACTCATTTATCTCAGAACTTTGTTCGGCTATATGATGGCGAGAATAAGTTAATTTTCAATAAGATGGTGATGATGAGGTCCGCTTTGTATTAGACCAACACGCCTGTGGTATTACATAACAGCAACATATAAAGCCTGATCTGTCACGCTGCCTGACAAAACTTTAGAGATGGAATCTAAGAGGAAATTAAGAAGTAATTTACCAACATAAAAACGATGTTCTGTTCGTCTTTATCTTCAGTTGTTTGTAGGAGAGACCATGTCTTATTAACGTTATTTGTGTTTGTTTGCGTAGAGTGGCGTCCAGTACATATTATATTGTGTTTTTGTTGTTTTTCTTCGTCTTGTGTACCCTATGTTTCTCTGGATTGTTCATATTTGATTGCCGCTTCGGTATTCTCTAGCCTTTATCATCTGTCACGTTTTTCTGACATCAGTTTCTGATTGGCTACAGAGGTAAATACAATTTCATCAATACAGTTACTATAGAAACATAATATTAAACCTTAGAGATTATAATAATACTATTTACGTCCTTAGGTTTTCCTTCTCCAACAGACTTATAAATTATTTGGTTTTCTAATATTTTGATATTGAGAGTACCTGATGAAGTTTAGTACCAGAAACGTTGCATAAGCATTAACAATTTGATTTTTAACACTCTTCACAACTTCGGTTATAAAAGTTATAGTACATGCATGTGTATTTATGTAATAAAGCAGAACATACTTAGTTATAAAACCGAAAATACATTGTTATAAAACACTTTGTTTTCTCTCGAACGCCCAACTTTTATCTTGAGAGCTCGATTTTTATCTCAAGTGCTCGACCTATGTCTCGAGTGCTCGACTTATATCTCTGGCGTTCAAGATAAAAGAACAATACTAATAAAACTGTGTGTCCTAAACCAACCAAGTTAATTGTGAGAATTGTAAAATGAATTTTAACAATTATTGTTTCATCTATCATTTTTATGAAAGATTTAAATCAGTCTTGTAAAAAAATGAATAGTATATTTCTTTGATTAAAATAATAAATCATGATGAATTTCATCAGGGAGTTACCATTATAAATCCACTGCTGTATTAATTTCAGTCTGTACTCAACACTCGTATTAAGCATAATTTAGAAAGGTACATCTCATCGGCTAAATATGTTAAAAAGGAAGACCAAACTTTTGCATTAAGGTAAAATTTGATCTGCTCGTTTAATTGTCTTATTTTTTTTTTTGGCAGTCTGTTTGAATATATCCACATTAATACATATCAATATTGTAACAAATTCCAACCAACAGACTCAGAGCTATAAATTCACTAACCAAATAGCAGCTTTTCTCTCTGTGGTTTTGATCATCGAGATGTTTGAAATCTGCATAAAAACATCATATAATCAAAACGTTCCACTGATTTTAAAGAGTTATCTCCCTGTAGTGTATGGTACCCCCTTAAATAAGCTTTCCTTTCTGATTAGCATTAAATGTTTCCTGTTTTAAATTCAATCATATGTTTCTTCTTTTTTCTTTCTTCCTTTCTTTTGTTTTGTTTTTGTTTGTTTTGTTCTGCTTTGTTTTGTTTTTATTTGTTTTATTTGTTTGTTTTTATTTATTCTCGTATAAAATAATAAGGTTTTAGTCATTGTTTTCCCTTTGAAATTATTTCATCCGAAAAAAGACAATCCAGCGAAACTGGCAAAATATGACAAAACACGACGACGAAAATGAAAAAACCAAACCACAACACAACACAACACGGTATGTGTTGGATACCACTATACGTAAACAAATATATAATAACGTAAATAAGGCTTCCTACAAACAACAGGAGGTAAAGACGAACCGAACATCGTTTTAATGCGGAAATCGTAATGGACATCACAACACGGAACTCAGAAATTAAAGCCACACAATAGAACAACATACACAAAACACTAAACAGATGAGCAACACGAACCCCACCAAAAAAACCCGGGGGTGAACTCATATACATATTGAGTATATATCTCTTAGTGGATACGATGTTCTAGAGTTTGTGATTCTTATTAGGATTTCATTTATAGAGTTGTTCCTTACAATGAAGCTACTCATCCAAGAGTTTCTAGTACATGTAATTGAATTCATCACTTCGATACTAAATGGGTAATCAGAATCCGTAAATCGGAAAAGAACAGACAATTCAATGACCAAAAGAAAAAGACAAGATGACAAACAATGACAAACAATGAGCTACAATGATTTTGTCTGTTTATTGATTCATGAGTTTTGACTTTTCCTTTGGAAGATTGCTCTGTGTTCGGTAATTTTGTTATTACTCTTATTTTGTAAGCTTTGTCAGTGGTACTCGACACCAATTTTGTCAAACGAATAATGATGTTTAACCAACAGATTATATCGTCTTAGCCAGTAGTCAGTTAAAAACCAACATTCATTGACTCTGCTATTGTACTGTCCATGTTTATGCTGTCATAGTGTGTAGTTCATTTTAGAGTGGAAGCGAATCTAAGGAAAACAATTTAATTGTTTGTTAATATCTGTATTGTTGTTGGAGATTCACTTATAAAGAGGGAGAGGGTTAGGATCCAAATAACATGTTTAATACCCCCGCATGTTTGTGCATATCTCATCGAGGACCTGGATTTACAAAGCCATAGATCATGGTTCTTTTTCATACAATGTTTTCTAGTTAAAATTTGGTTCTGTTTTGTTGATATTGGAATTGTCCACCACTGTTTAAAGTATCTGTTGTTTCACAAACATTGCAGAGCAAACCTCATATCTGCAATATATAAACATTGTGCCATACTTTGAAGTATATTTTTTCTACTAATATATACACAACACGACACAATATTAGAATCTGAATACAGCACAGATCAGGCATTAGTCGTGACTAAGGGATTGGGCATATTCTCGCTCGTAATACGGGAATTACCATTTTCCGGATCCGGGGATTCATATTTCATATATTGGGATTCGGAAGTGCCGTGTTTTTATGTTCGAGAATTCAGTATGTAAAGTTGTTTAAGTTTTGTATTTCTAGAACATGTCTTGATATTATATGAAAATGTGTCTATGTATGTAATTGGTGTTCTGTTTATGTATTATGTAAGACTAATTCGATTTCAATGTATAGACAAAAAGAGTTTAAAATAAATCCACTTTATATGGAAGTGCCTAGGCCATGCCAGAAACGCAAGTGAACATCTATGTGTGTTAGCAGTATCTAATTTTGCTTCTGTGTTTCTACGATTTTTCTATTCGATTTTAGAACTGTTCCAACAGTGTGCTGTTTTATTTTTTTCACCTTTACGTGATGGTTGTGATTCTATTGTAACTATGACTAGGTTTAAGCCCGCTACATTTATGTATCTGTCCTAAGGAAGGATTTAATCCCATTGGATTCTATCGTGGTCGTCTATGTGTCTAATAGTTTGAGGTTTGGGGAACCTTTATTGTATTTCATTTTCAATAGTATCTATATATCTCATGTTCGCCAGCAAGCGATTACTAATCCTCTTCTCTCCCCACAATGGCAGTGTTAATCAAATCCTTATGTTCATATGGTAACGGCATTTTACTGGATGCAGCAAGAGTCAACTGTAAACAATGAGGATTTGCTTTACAGAAACACTTATTTTTAAGAATAGATATATAAAATCAAAATAGACCCATGTATGTTTTTGCATTAACTATTGTTAAAATAAGAACAAATAATTATTTCTGGAGACACAGTGTTTTTATTAATCTGTGTATATGTTTTGGTATTATATGCTTGTGCTGGTTCGATAAAAATTATATTATTTTATGAGTGACATAACTGAGGAAATCCAGGAGGTGGCAATGCACGAGAATTGCGGAATTACATCTAACGCGACCAAGGATGAAGAGTAGGAATGTTGATCTTAAATCCTGGTGAGCGGAAATGTCTGTAGTGGAGCAGGAACTGCTTACCCTTCCGGAGCACCTGAGTTCACCCCCGATTATTAGTGGAGTTCGTGTTATCGATCTTCAGTTTTATGTTTATATTTTGTAGATCGTTGTTTGTCCTTTTATACATGTTCTTTTGGTCATTATCTTGCCTGTTCTTCTTCGATATGCGTATTCTGATTGCCCCTTTGGTATCTTCACACTCGTCTTAAATCTGTGTCTTTATATTTCAGGAAAACGTACAATGATTATAAGCAGGGTCTGTTTATTGTTTTTAATCTGTAAGGGAGTAGTGAGCTTTGTGAGGTTGCCATGTCTGACAAATGATTCTAAGGATTTTGAGGATGCACAGAAAGCCTTGACAAATCTGGAGTCCTACTTGGAAGCGACGTTTAAGAACATCAACCAGAAAATAAAGACGGTGAACAAAGATCTACAGATGCTGCAGGATGACTTTAAAAGTGTGTATTAAGTTTCATAATATATTTTAATCACAACACACGAGAACAAAGTGTCCCTTGAAATACACATATTATGCATTTCTGTGGCAATTTATTTTAAGTTTATTGATGGTTCCAAGGGATCATTCAAAAAACAATCTGACATGCACGTGACAATGTGGCTGATATGAGTTACTAATTGGCGGAGGAGTGTTAGAAAATGGCCGTCGAGCATAGTGTGTGTCGTGTTTGGAGAGTGCTCTTTACTACGTTTGCTAATTCTGGTGGAAGACCAGTAGTCTCGAGAGTATCATCCGCAGAGTAGTCCGTGGTTCGGCACTGAAATGATCTATAAGATATTAAACGTATTTTTTCTATTGAAACTAACACAACCGTATCGATTGTGTAATGGTTAGCGTTCTCCCCTTGGGTGCCGTAGGTCCTGTGCTCGAGGCTCGATCGTGTCAAACCAAAGACTATAAATTGGTATTTGTTTCTTTGTGCTAAGCTCGCAGCATTAAGGAGAAAGAGCAAGGACTGGTTTGCTCGGAATCAGGATAATGTGTCCTAGTGGGTTGACATGTCTATCAGGGGACTAAGATTGTTGGTTTTGTACAAAGCGGACTTCATCATCATATCATTGAAAATCAACTTGTTCTCGTCATGATATAGCTGACAAATTGCTGAGTTGGCGTTAAGCAACAATCACTCACTCACTGAGATTATCACATCCTAAATAATGTAATTATTATTAAAACTAGGTGTCATATCCTCCGTAGAGTTAACCTTAGCCCATTTTGACCATCATGTAAAAGCCATTTGGTATGTTTGCCTCAAAAGACTTTTAATTCTTTGGCTTTCCAATCTGTTTACTTTTAGCGTGCCTCGTGAATGTTATTCAAGAAACATGTCGTCCGAATTGGACTAGATATCTATATTTTGTATTTCATTAACATGTAATTAATATACTATGAAAACTATATTTTGATATCTTTCCTTCAAATTTGTAAAGCTTTGAACTGCGATCTCAACATACCACCTACTCCCCAAATAGAAATAAATATATTTATATTTTATATACATTGTATATATGGTGAACTTGAGTACCTCTTCATTTCAAAAGATAATAAGTTATTAGTAACAATATGGTCCGTTAATAAATAACTGTTTGCTGCATTTGCCCTGCTAAATTGTATACTCGGTCAACACGTATTATTCTTCTGTGTATTGTGTCGATAGTGTTTATGCATATATGTATTATTTGTTATTTCTTTGACAGAAGTAAAATGGGTCAGACATGGATGTCACTGTTATCACATAAGCACTTACAAGCTGACATGGTTTAAGGCAGAGGTAAATATGAAAGGCAGCTTTATTGACAACATACAGGCACACTAAAATATATTGTTGCTCATCAAGTATAATATATGTAAATACTAGTTGTACATGTTTTCTTATATTTCACTTAAAAGTTGTGAGTTCAAACCCCGTTCATCACGAGGTGTATTCGATGCAACATTATGTGAAAAAGTTTTGTCAGTAACCTGCGACAGGTCGGTGTTTTTTTCCGGGTATTCCGGTTGCCTTCACCAATAAAACTGACCGCCATGATATAACTGAAATATTGTTGAAAGTGGCATTAAGATAAAAAAAAATATGCAAAAGTACATTTTTTCTTCTATTTCCCTTAAAAGTTGTGAGTTCGAACCCCGTTCATCATGATGTGTACTCGATACAACATTATGTGATAAAGTTTGTCAATAACCTGCGATAGGTCAGTGGTTTTTACCGGGTACTCTGGTTTCCTCCACCAATAAAAATGACCACCATGATATAACTGAAATAATGTTGAAAGTTGCATTATGTTCCAAAAACATGCAAATATGTATATATTATATAATGTATAGAAATATGGCAATACAATGAAAAACAAAAAATGCCATACTGTCGGACCATTTCTAATATAATGGTAAAATCGTAGAAAGAGGTAAAATCGATACTTAACACACAAATACATGACAGTTCATTGTCCTGGCTTGGTACAGGCACTTCAAAAAAAGTGGCGCGGTTAAGCTAACTGCATTGCCCTCCACCTCAACCTTCTTAGTGAAATGATGTGGTCATGAAAGTGAATGAATGCTAACATTTATATACAATTTATTTCAGAAAAGATGTAGAGAGATCGGATGATATCTTGTGAAAGTTGATAACGTGGCAGAGAACAATTGGATAGCTTCAGAAAAATCAAACAGTATTTATTAGATATTTGTATATTTATAGTTTGCTATTATTTATACTACTATGTAATAACACGTGTAGCATTCAATAATTTAGTAAATCTATCCATTTAAAACAGAAACGAAATGACAATTGGAAATAGAAGGATCTGTTTACTCTGAACATCCACAATTTTAATTATTTATAATAGCAATTTCCATTTTACCACACATATTCACAATTGTGCGATCGTTATGAATGTACATTATGAAAGGAACATATTTAAAGAAAATATTCTATTTGTCAAATATCTTTTTTTTTTAATTTGATTCGTATTGATTAAAAATACTCACAGCACCAATTCCCGATATTAATCAACCATTAGTGGACATTTTGTGGAAAATTTTTGAACAGGAATGATCTCTATTAGCGTTTTAAATGCTTCTTCTTTTGCGAAAATATAATGAATGTTATCGGATTACTAATATAGAGTTTAATGATACAAATATATTTTTCCAAAGAAATCACTAAAAATGGAGCAAGCAAAAATGTGGATATGATTTTACGTACATGCAGGTTTCATGTTATAATGATTATTTTAAATGATGCAAAGAAGAGTTTGAAGATACCAAAGTGAGTAATCAGAATCCGTATATCAAAGAAGAACATACAACACAATGGTCAAAATATAAAGGAACAAAAGGACAAACTACGGTCTGCAAAACATACACATAAAACTAAGGATCGAGTAACACGAACCCCACTACAAATCGGGTAGAACTCAGGTGCTCCGGAAGGGTAAGCAGTTTCTGCACCACTAGTGGCATCCGTCGTGTTAATCTATTTATAAACCCGGAGATTAGTCATGAATGGGGAAAGGACCAGGAACTGTATACGACAAGTGGAAGATATCCGTGGTCACTTGTGAAACAGATATTCCATAACTGTCAACTAAGTCATGGTGACGACCGTAAAACTTCCTGCTTTTTTATATGGAGCATTTCATAATTATATATTTATATACAACAGGAGGCAAATACTACTGGATATGTCTTAGTGACCTTCAAGAAGGAAAATGGCGTTGGAGCTATGACCAATCTGATGTTACGTTTACAATATGGGTATCTAGATTTGGACATCGAGGAACATCATATAATTGTGTAACATATAACAATGGCCGGAAAAACTGGTTTGACACCACGTCTCACAGTGAGCGTAATTTTATTTGTGAGAGTCATTTTTGTGAGTATTACACAATCAATCTTTTTTTCTTTTTCTTTTTTTTTGGCATTTGGCTTTTTTCCCCTTGTTTTTGATATTTTTTGCTTTTAATGTTTCTCTTATAGAAAAAAAAACTAATGATGTATGAAAATATAATGATAAGCAAAGATAAAATACTACACCGTCAGAACTCTTCAAACATTCAATAAAAAAATCATAGAATGAAACGTAATGGAAACCTCTAACACATAAATACATGAGTTCTCACTTTCCTAGTTTGGTACAGGTACTTCAATGCAAAAAATTTAAACTATTTTCATGTGTCCAAACCTCTCCACTTATTGTAATGACGCAGTAATGCAAGTGTTTACCACATGTAGGTAAAATGTCAAACCTCAAATATGACTGGGTGAGCATTGTTGTTATAAAGAATGTTCGGATATTCCTTTTACACCTGTTCGGATTTTCTCGGATGTCATTCTTTAACATGTGTTGCCGAGACTCCGAATTATCTTGTCTTTTCGCTTGGTGTGCTTCTTTGTTTAATGATGGTTTGTCTTCTGCAAAATAAAACGGCAATATAGTATTAAATATATACAAATAATTGGTTTTATTCTGATAGCATTTTAAAGTTTATTATATATGTTTTTAATTGCAGGCACAAGATGAGGAAAATGAATGTGAACGACACGACAAAGAAATAAAATAATAAACACTAAATTCATTACCTTGTCGTTAGTTATTTAATACATTGTTTTTATTAAAATGGTAAGGGTTATTGATATGTTTGTCCACTTTCAGCAATTTTTCAGCTATATATAGAGACTGCTATTTGTCGGCTATAAATGGTGAAAATAATTTGTCAGCTATAAATGATGACTGTCATTTGTCAGCTATAAATGGTAACTGTAATTTGTCAGCTATAAATGGTGACTAATTTGTCAGCTATAAATGGTGACTGTTATTTGTCAGCTATAAATGGTGACTCTTATTTGTCAGTTATAAATAGTGACTGTAATTTGTCAGCTATACATGCTGACTAATTTTTCAGCTTTAAATGGTGACTGTAATTTGTCAGCTATAAATGGTGACTGTAATTTGTCAGCTTTAAATGGTGAATGTAATTTGTCAGATATAAATGTTGACTGTAATTTGTCAGCTGTTAATGGTGACTGTAATTTGTCAGCTATAAATGGTGAATGTAATTTGTCAGCTATAAATGGTGACTGTAATTTGTAAGCTATAAATGGTGACTGCAATTAGTAACTGGAATTTATCAGCTGTAAATTCATTCTCCTAAACGTTAAGTATCCAAACAGCGTGCAAAGATCAACTTCAACCTAAAAATAAATAGCATATGAAATAATGGACAATGTAGAGAAACTGGCAGCATAGGGCCCACAAGACGAAGAAAAACAAAACAAAGACACAACACAATACCAATGTATGTGTTGGACACCACTATGTGCAAACAAACACATATAACAAATAAGACATAAGATTTCCTTAAAAAAACTAGTAGTAAAGACGAACCGTAACGGAGCGATGCTAATAATACATGGCAGGTACCAATAGTCGGACAGGGACTGATCACACATCCTCCTCCTCTTCTTCTTTTTTGTTTGTGTTTGTTTCCCTCTTTTTTCAGTTGTCTTTGTTCATTATTATTCAGGAGTGATTGTATGCCACCGCATTCCCACATGCACTAACGGAGATCTCTACTTACGCATTTAGCAGATTTGGTTATGAACCTACTGCAGTTCCTATGACCTTAGATAATCCACGCTTTGGTCATTGGATTACGTTGATATACCCGCAAAGAATTCGAGATAATGGAAAACAGCTCCAATTTCAGTTGCCTCATTTCATTAAATTGAAATGGGGAAAAAATATCAAAATTCAATCAACCATAATAACTTGAACTTTCATTTTATTTCATATTTCACCTTTAACCTCTCAACACTAAACTAAGACAATGGTAGATTGTGATAAACATCTAGGTCATTAGTTGGACAGGCACGTATAATGAGGAGGTTAGAGAAATCCACCCGCACTCACCCTATATATAATGTTCCAATGCCCAAAGCCAAGAAAACAAACACCACACAATAGAATATTATGCACATATTCGCTTCAAATAATTTTGCATTTTACAGGATAATACAAACAATACAATGCACCTGTCAGTAACTGAATCTAGTTATCCGACATTATGATAAACATGTTGCCAATCTGATAGAGGAACGCACAATTAATGAACCCACTGGTCATGCTACACAATATAATTCATACTCTCTACATTTGCATAATGATAACTGGCAGACACAAGTCTGTTCATGAAACATATGATGTTAACCGCAAAATGAAGATGGCATCAGACATTGCACTCGATTCCTCTTTAAAAAGTAGGGTCTTCGTGGTCGTGATCGTGTCATATGGTATTTTGACCAACATTGTATATTGACCCCGAGAGCAATTTTCATCCGTGGTATATTTACCCCCTTTATTGAAAACTAACCCCCCCCCTGTATGGTAAATTGAACCCCCGTGGAATTGTCAACTCCTTATCCATGGTATATCGAACCTCCTATCCATGGTATATCGAATCCCCTACCCTTCGTATTTTGACCCCCTAGGTATGGAATATCGAACCCTCTACCCATGATATTTTAATCCCCCTATACATAGTATATCAAACCCTACATATGGTATATTGAGCCCCATACCCATGGTATATTGACAACCCCTACCAATGGTATATCGGACCCCTTACCCATGCTATTTTAACCCCTACCCATGATATATTGAACCCTCTACCCATGGTATATCGGACCCCTACCCATGGTATTTAACCCCCCTACCCATGATATATCTAACCTTTTATCCATGGTATATTGAACCCTCTACCCATGGTACTTTGAACCCTCTATATATTGTCTATCAAATCCTCTACCCATGGTATTCTGACCCCTATACCCATGGTATTTTGACCCTTACCAATGGTATATCGAGTCGCTATCCATGGTGTTTTGACCCTCTACCCATGGTGTTTTACCCCCTACCCATGGTATATTGTGCCCCCTACCCAGGGTATTCATAGCGCTCTACATATGGTATATCGAATCGAACCATCTACCCATGGTATTTTGCCCCCACTATCCAAGGTATTTAGTCCCTCTACCCATGGCATTTAGTCCCTCTACCCATGGTATTTTAACCCCCTACCCATGGAATATCTAACCCTTTATCCATGGTATATTGAACTCTCTACCCATGGTACTTTGAAACCTCTATATATTGAATATCAATCATTCCACCCATTGTATTATGACCCCCTACCCATGGCATTTTGACACTTGCCAATTGTATATCGAGACACTATCCATGGTGTTTTGATCCCCTACCCATGGCATTGATTCCTCAACATATCGCATATCGAACCCTCTACCCATGGTATTTTGATTCCCTACCCATGGTATTTTGACTCCCTACCCATGGCATATCGAGCCCCCTATCCATGGTATATTGAATCCCCTACCCATGGTATTTTGACCCCTACCCATGGTATATCGAAACACCTATCCATGGTATAGCAAACCCCCTATCAATTATATATTGAACCCCCTACACATGGTATGTTGGTCCTCCTACCAATGGTATATCACCTAGTCATGGTATTTTGAATGTTCGTAGTTAACTGACTTCAATCACATATAAAAAGTAGTCCATAATATGGATCGAATGGGGAAAAATAAATAGCAAATGTTATTCGAAGCCAATAGGCTATTTGAATATTCCCAATTTGATCCTAAAAATGATACGTTGTATTACACAAGTTATTTCTCATACGATTGTTAAGATACAAGAACAATGAAAAGGAATAAATGACTAGAATTTTCAAACAATATGTAGATATCTGAAGCTAATAAAAATCAGTAGAAATTTATAGTAAAATGAACATTCACAAGTTTTATTGTTTGTTTGTTTTGTTTTTTTTTTTTTTATAATATTTGAAAACTACCTCACGAACTGTAAAACTGGTGACCGAATTATTATATGCAAGCCCATATATTTGGTGGTAATAGCCGGGCGCTGGTCTCCCTCATTTTGCACATCGAAGATATATTGAGACAGTTCTAGTTTTCCATCTATTGCCTCAATATTTCTGTTATCATCATGGTTATCAATTACCAGATTTTGAGTGAGTTCACCATCTTCATCTTGAGGATTGTTATTGACCAGTAAATTGATTGTCTTATCATCGGGTACCGTAGTGGTCATGATTGTATGGTAGATGGATTTACAACTACATATGCAATCAGTACCCATCACGACTAAAGTTGTGGGTTCAAATCTCGCTCAAGCGAGACTTACTCGATACAACATTATGTGATAAAGTTTGTCTGTGACTTGCGACAGGTCGGTGATTTTCTCCGGGCATTACGGCTTCCTCTACCAAGAACTCTGAAATCCACGAATGACTTGATAAATTGTAGAAAGTGGCATTAAACACCATAACCCTGACCACCGTCTTGTCATCATCTAGATCATCAATATGATCTTCATTCTTTTTTATTATTTTCCCTCATATCGCATTCACTCCATGATCTGAGAATGATTCTGTTCTACATTCTGACGTTTGTACCACATAACTCCACAAATGCAATGTACGACTGCGCCAATCGGCCTCGTATTCATTAGTATTATAACTATTTTCAATGCATTTGGAACATTCGAGCTTGTCTGCTCATTGTTTAAGTTGAATAATACAAAATGGTTGCTTTGTATTTAACGATCACATATAATATAAAGACGTAGATTATAAGTAATTTAGTGTGTATGACTCGTTTCTGAATAACATTCACCAGAAACACCCATAGTCAAAAGATTGATTTCCCACCGACATGTCGCAAGATACTGACAAACTTTATCACATAATGTTGTACCCCTCGCCCTGGTCGAGATTCGAACTCACATCAGTGGTGTTTAACGCCACTTTCATCAATATTTAAGCTATACAGTGGTAGTCAGTTTTATTGGTGGAGGAAGCCGGAGTGTTCTGTATTCAACCGACCCGTCGCCAGTCACATAATGTTGTGCACTTCGCTCTGATCGAGATTCGAACTCACATCAGTGGTGATAAATATAACCTATTGCATAGGTAGTTGTACATCCAACTACGCTACGATCACGACCAGGACGATCCCATAAGATTCAGAGAAAACTTTACACTTACTTTAAATTCTCTCTATATAAAGAGTCTAAAACATTTAATTTAATATATTTCTATTCAAGAAGTCAAAAAACCAAACCGTGGACATTACATATCGTAAATCTGAGGAAGTTATTCCATAAACGTGCCGTGCGCATTAAATTTGATATATACGCTTTTATCATCTGGAAATGAATTAGAACAGCCATATCTTCTTGGGTGTGCACGTGTCGGATATAAATAACTATTGCATGGTCTGCTGATGATCATACTCTGAAGATATAAAATACATTGGCAGAAACTGGAGTCTGTGGTTGTTTAAATGTATAAATTAGAAACGTTAGAAATAATATCTAATCCCCACAAAGTCGTTAATTCTACCTAACAGCAAAAAAAATAGATATTAATAAAGTTGTGCTATCTATAATATAAAATGTATCGTGATATTGCAGAAACTTATAATCAACATTTCGCCGTTAGGGTTAACGCCAATTTCAACAATATTTCAGCTATATCGTAGCGGTTAGTTTTATTGGTAGAGGAAGGCGGAATACAAGGAGAAAACCACCGATTGTCGCAAGACACCGACAAGCTTTATCACATAATGTTGTATCGAGCACATCCCGCGATGAACGTCTTGCTACAATGGAATGATAAGAAAAGATTGAGTGAGTGAGTGATTGTCGTTTAATGCTAATTCAACAATTTTTCAGTTATATCATGGGGAGAACACGTGGATTTTCAATGAAATGATAATCAGGTCCGCTTTGTAATAGACCAACACGCTAAGTTGGATTTCATAGTGCTAGTTCATTTAAACAACAGTTCGCGGGTAGACATGTCTCCCCACTCGGACACATTATTCTGATTCCGAGCCAGCCAGTCTTTACTCTTTCTCCTTAATGCTGCGTGCTTAGTGGAGAAGCAACAAATACCAATTTTATAATCTTTGGTTTGACCCGACCGGGACTCGAACCCACGAACCATTACGCCACCGATGCGGTTAGAAAGGATTGAAACATTTGTCCCCGAACAAGTTTCTTATAATTACGCGTTACATGCTTTTGATTTTTATGATCTACATCAAGCAACCAAACAAAAACAAACAAGCAAAAAAAAAAAAAAAAAAACAAATAAACAAAACAAGAAAAAAACATTAAACTGTCCAGACATTTCCAAAATTTGAACAAAAAACGTGTAGACAGAGCCATACTCGATACACCTAACACACACATATTTCACCACTCTCTTTCATGGCTTGGCACCTGCATGTCAATAAAAAGTGACGGAGTTAACAAAATTATAATCCTTCACTAACATCAATAAGCATCGCTCCCCAGACATTGTGGAAGTACAGAGCCTGTGATTAGAAGATCTACAAGATGTTACAATACAAATAGCAACGGACTGAATTAGTGTGTAGGTCGTAATGATTTGAATGTGCAATGAGCTTGGGATCTCAATGTTTAATGACGAGTTTTATTTTTACATTATTTGTCTTTCCAATCTTTTGAGTTTGAGCGTCCCTGATGAAGGTTATTCCAGAAATGTATCATGTACATTACATTTGATGCCTACGTTAATATTCATTTCGTCTCTCGGTTATTTGGTTTGAACACATTCTTAGTAAGTTGGGTATCGTAGGGACATCTTGGTCGCAGGCCGCTCTATATTGCACTGACTCGTTTTGGTACTGAAAAACGTTTTGTTCGTGGAGAACCAATTTTCGTGGATTTCGTAGGTCAGCCAAGTGACGAAGTTATGAATCCAGTGAACTATTTTTGTTAACTATGCAATGTTGCACTCATGATACCATGATTTTTTCAATCTTGATATCATCATTTTATTGGAAATTTGATATCTACGAATATAAGAACCCATGATTATGTCTTTTGTGAGCAAATCACGAAAATTGAGATGCTCGAATTTGTTTTTTCACAGTATATGATTTTGTGCCACACCAGTTACGGCTTCATATAGACTACGTACCACGGTAACTGACTTCCAAGGATTTGTATCATTTTAAATCTAAAATACCATACATAAAACAGAATCGTGCTTTGTCTCTGATTTCGTGATTGAATTGTTTTGTTACACGTAAAATGGTCGTGTATCAGACGCTTTACCATCCAATAATCCCTGTATATTGACGTAACTCATGTTTCATGTTACCATTGATGAAATGTGTAATCAAAATAAACATAAAATACTATAGTAGCTTTCATGTGGTATGCCACAAACAATTATTATGAATTACCAACATATGCATACTTATATCTCCCTAGAAGACATTGTGGAAACACTAAAGAAGTAAAGAGAATATGTTTGAAAGATATAGGGGTTAGGGTAATAGTGTTTAACGAAACCTTAAATAATATTTCAGATATATCGTTGCGGTCAGTTTTTTTTTTGGTGAAAGAAACGGAGTACCCGGTAAAAACCAAATACCTGCCGTAGGTCACTGACAAACTTCATCACATAATGCTGTATCGAGTACACCTGGTTAAAGGCGTCCGTTTTCACCCGTCATAAATCATAACATTTAAATCAACTCCTCTGAAACCACTGAACGAAATTAAACTAACCCTAGCAGGAATTGTTCTTGGGTGGCCCCTTTCAAAATTGTGTCCGACCATTCAAGAAGGTTGATGTTACAAAATATACTTTTCTTTAATTGTCCGTTGCTGCTTTAGCAATGTATTACTAATCAAAATTAGCTCGAATTTTAACATCTGTACATTTGCCTTCATGCTGATTTATTCCGATTATACAAATTAGACATATTTTGATGAAACATATTTGAATTTTCTCCTCTTAAACCGCTGAAATAAATTAAACCAAATTTGAATGGGAGGATACTTGGGTGACTCCCTTTCAAAATTGGGTCCGACTGCCACCCCCTGCATTACCGATGGCAGTCGTTATTAAAATGAGCTCAAATCTAAACCGCTGCTGCATGACAGTTAACATTTCTTCCGTTTCTTTCTGTGAACTTTTTTTCAGCCAATTTATTCAGATATGTATAGATTGATGCAAATAAAATCCTATTAACATTTTCTTGAGCTGAAATGATCTTTTGTTGGCCCACTCTCAAAATACTGTATGACACTCCCATGTTCTATGAGCTTTCGGAAGTTAAATTGAAACCAGGACTACATCATCTAGTTTTTTTTACTTTCATTATCTTCGTTCTGCGTCTTGTACCCAATGTAGCATCTAGATTGCCCATTCCTGATTACTCCTTCGGTTTTCTCTAATGTTTATTTTTAGTACAGTGAATCCTGTCTATACCGAACATTTAATAAACCAGAATCTTGTATAAATGGAACTTCAAATAAAGTCACAATGTCGGAAATCTTTGTAAACTTAACCTGTATAGAACGAAAACCTGGCTATTCTGAACGCTTAACCTGGTACTAAAAAGGTTCGATTTAGACAGGCTTGACTGTAATATATTTGGTTGGCCGTTTCTTCTGTGGGATGCTTGCATTGTTTAATGGTTGTCCGTCCATCAAAATGTTAAGACCAATATTCATTATAGCATATTAAGCTCTACTGCTTTCTAATAAAATGAAAAGCAAAAAATACCACACCTTTAGTACAGTTCAGAAACCTAATAGAAAAGTCGTAGAGAGAGGTATATTTGATGCCCTCTAACACACATCAACTGTCGGGGCTTGGTACAGGCACTACAATAAAAAAAGGCGGGGTTAAATAAACCTTCCTTTTAGTGAAATGATGGAGTCATACCTGTGTCTTACACTAAAAAAAATCATATATAATTTTCGAAATAATAAATAGTATACAATTATCATATTTTAGTCTGTATTTGTCTCTTCATATTCTAAGTTTCTGCAATATCACGATCCGTTTCAGATTTATTACATATAACACATGTTAATTAATTTATATTGTTGATTTTGTTTTAATTCCTACTTTTCGGGATTAGAAGGTGGGTACTTCTAATGTTTCTAATAATTCTACATTTAGACACCTACTGGCATATACTCTTGCTTCAGTCAATGAGACGTTCATTAAACAACGCACATTTTTCAATATCCAACGATTAAATTTCATTAAACAACGATTAATTTTAAATAAATAAAGATTAATTTCAATAAACAATGGTTAATTTCAATAAACAATGATTAATTTCAATAAGCAAGAATTAAATTCCAATAAACAACGATTAATTTCAATAAACAACGAATAATTTCAATATACAACAAATAATTTCAATAAACAACGATTAAATTTCAATAAACAGCAATTAAATTTCAATAAACAACGATTAATTACATCACTCGTGAATTAAATCGTGTACACTCTGTGTCTATTATCACATACCATCGACTTACGATTGCTGTACCCCGTTTGTGTTTTTGACTTCTTGAATTGTATATGGAATCTAAATTTTGTATTTTAGTACTTCTTTTTGGAAACTAAGGTTATCCCCCTCTATCATAGGAAACCATACCCCATATTGGCTATCCTATTTAGGTTCTTTGATTTTATTGCTCCCATGCACGTGTTTTCTAAATATTCATTTTCTGGGACTATCTCTATGGCTTCTGATTATCTCTTTGGTAATCTCAAACTTTCTTTCAACATAACATTTTGCGTACAAAAAAAATCACGGAAATTATTTGATCTGAATCTTAAGTTTAAAGCTTTTGAATGAAATTATTCTCTTTATTCAATTGTAAATGTAATGTTTGATTATTTGAAAATGTGTAAACATGAGAAGGTCCTAATAGATTAGCTAGAATTTCACCCTGAGAGATTTGCGATGTTTTTTTTACTTTCAAACGTTTTTTGTTTTGATTTAATTTTTATTTTTTTATTATTGGTATAAAAGCATCACGTTTTACTTTATGATTATACGTTATACGTGGAATTTTTATCATCCCTGTCTATAGCGATCTTTTCATAATTTAGGTACAAAATTTATTTGAATTACCCACTGGTACATGTGTACATGGTATTACTTGTGGATGACAAAAACAAACCCGGCAGATTTAACAAATAACATGAGTAATTCGATCTACTCCTGACTGATGTGTCTCTATATACGACTTACCATATCAATTTGCGAGGGAGGAATATACATGGTAAATATATAGATATGATTATAAAAACACACGAAAGGCTAATTAGATGTTTCTTGGGCACGATCGATTGTCGTTTTGAATCACTGTTTACCTTTCTTTACATAACGACTCGGAAACTGACTTCCTAAAGTAGCATGTTCGAGAACAATAAGATAAATGAATATTATTCAGTCGTGAAGCCTTCCCTGTCTTTAGTGTTAGCTTTAATTTGTTATTACATTGTATAGAGGTTTTGTATGCCTTACATGGCGGTTGTCTTATAAGAGGCAGGAACTGTTTATCATTTCTGAGCACATTAGTTCGCCCTCGGTTTTTGTTGGGGTCGTCGCGTGTTGCTCATATTTTTAGCTTTCTGTGTTGTGTTTTGTTTGTCGACTCTGTAATGTGTTTTATGTTTGTCGACTCCGTCATGTGTTTTATGTTTGTCGACTCCGTCATGTGTTTTATGTTTGCAATGTTGCCAGTGTCTCTGGATTGTCCATTCTTGATCGCCCCTTCGGTTTTCTCTAACGTTATGCAACAGGTGATATTTGATAGTATGCGAATATTTAACAGTCCTTAGTGTGATTTGTGGATTGGTTCTTCCTCCACAATCGACAGGCGCTTTTTTCAGAGCCATGCAAGTGCGAACGAAAAAATTGAATATACCAAAGTGGTCATCAGAAACCGATAATACAATAGCCAAATGGAAAATGATAAATAAAAATAAAAGCCATGATTTACAAAACACTACACAGAAAACTAAAGCCTGAGCAAGACGAACCATACCATGGAGATGACCTTAGGTGTTCCGGAAAGGTTCTAAGCAGTCCCTGCTCCACTATCCGTAACTGTTTGGCAAGTACTACTTATTTATACCTGTGGTTCATACACAAATGTATATTTCTCTTAGTTGATTCGACCTTTCTTGTAAAAATTTTCTTGACAGAGGGTTGCTGCTAATAAGGAAGCTGCTTGGTTCCTACTGTTAAATTAGAAGTAATCACTTCGACAGCATTATAAACTGATTCATCGTCAATGAATATCTGTGTCACGGATGACCGTTGATATATTCCTCTTGTCGTAATTAGAATCCCATCTTGTTCCCTTTAGCCGAATATTACTCAATACCGGAAGTTTAACATCATTACCATGACAGTTGCCAATTGTTGGTCATAACTGATCACTGCGTCATGCCGATTCTTAGTAAAGTTCGCGTTGCTCAAGTTGTGATTGTATTTTCTGTGTAGTGTTTGGCAACAATTGTTTGTCTTTTTTGTGTTTTGTCTGTTTCTCGATTTACAGCTTCTGGTTTTGTTTCCATAAGCCGGCATTCATGGCATAATTGTGCAAAGATATAAGATATAATAAAGTACTGAGAATCATGCTTCTGCCGCATGTACAGATCATTTGTTGACTTGACAAAACAATGAATGTCTGACAACAAATCATGTATCATATTAGTATCACATATTATTTAAACTGACAACAGTCATAATGATTCACAGGATATTTCAAACATTAATCGGAAATGACTATGGAACGAGAAACCCTTTCAGCTCTGCTCATTGAAGGTAAACAAAGTCTTAAACTGTTTATATAATTGTATGGCTGTTGATGTTTCTCACGCAAGTGAAGCTAAATGTCTGTTATAACATGCACACTATACGTGACAATAATTGTACGTGGTATTTTGTATCTAATCCATGCACTAAACAATGTCAATATAACGTCATA
Source organism: Gigantidas platifrons (assembly GCA_002080005.1). Lineage (NCBI taxonomy): Eukaryota > Metazoa > Mollusca > Bivalvia > Mytilida > Modiolidae > Gigantidas > Gigantidas platifrons. The sequence goes on from MJUT01038131.1 coordinate 205,776, forward strand.
TACCAAATTATCTAATATATTATATTTCTAGGATATAAGTATATTTTCGTTTTAATGTCCACCTCTCTTGAGCCTTTGGAAATCTTTATTTGGAAGCACAGTAACCTGAATACAAGTTACATCTATAATCGATTACATAGTTGATGCAGACAGGATCATCTGTGCGATATGGTTGAATTGCTTCATTCACAAAACTGTATAGAAACGGATTTCGTCTTGTTTCCGAATCCTTTTAAGAAGAGTTTGAAAATATCAATGGGAGGTAATCAGAATCTGTAAATCGAAGATGGACAGACAATGCAATGGCCAAAAGAAAAAGGACAAACAACGATCTACAAAACATACACATAAAACTAAAGATCGAGTAACACGAACCCCACTAAAACTGTGTATTTGAATTATACTTTGCATTATGTATCGTATGCATATTGTATCAGATTTTTGATAAAATATGTTTACACTAAAGCTTTATGTGTGGTTAGCTGTCGCTTGCCGTTGAAATTTTGAGTGCATAACTCCCTTTTCATATTAAATGGATTTATTTAATGATTGATTGTTGGTGTTTTAACGCCACTTTCAGCAATATTTCAGCTATATCATGGCGACCAGTTTTAGTGATGGAAGAAGCCGGAGTACCCAGAGAGAACCACTGACCATGGGTAAGCAACTGGTAAACTTTATCACTTGCGGCTCCGAGTCGAGTGCACCATTTTTGCAATTTATAAAAGCAGGCCACGAACCCACGCAGTATTGGTGCTAGGCTTGTATGAGGTGTTAGGTAATCCAACTACCTAACTCATTGAACCACCGGAACCCTTATTGCAGTTTGAGGAAAACCGCACATAGCCATTGGCTATCGTCAATACTTGTTACATAAGAATTACAATTAATTTTTCGGGTTATTCTAGGAGTAGTTATTATTGCTTTATTGCCGTTAACAATATTTCAATAAAACGTTTGTACCCGAAAGTCCCACATTTGGAAATGGCAAGTTCTGAAAACTTTGTATGCTTGTTTATTACCATATGAAGATTCAATTTTAAGTACGGGAGTTTGGTCGGACAATTAAGGAAGTAGTTATTTCCCTTTCGTTTTTGAAATATTACTACATTTTAAATCAGATAAGGTAGCTGTCTCAAAAGATAAAAAAAATGTAGAAGAATTTGTTGGGGTTTTTTGTTTTTGTCTTTGTTTTTGGTTGTTGTGTGTCAAATTGAAACTTTAATTTCATTATTGTTGATATAATTATACCGATCGTCATGGAAATTTGGAGAATACATTCCAAAGAGTTTGAAGATATCAAGGTGGTAATCAGAATCCGTAAGTCACAATGACGTAGGTATTATGTGTCCATTTCAATACACAAATCGCTCTCAAAGTATTTCGCTCGACTTGATATAAGTTTACGTGTTTTATTCATATACATTTTCTAGTTTGTAAGTGTTGTCTTCGTTTTTCAAACGTTTCCATTTTGGGTAAAATAATTCATTTTTATGACCTGTTTCCTTATCGGGAATGTGTTTGGTTAGTTTACTATTGGTGATTTGATTTTGGTGCTTAATGTCACTTTCAGCAATATTTCAACTATATCATGGCAACCAGTTTTAGTCGTGGAAGAAACCTGTTCTTTTACAAATCCGGACTCGAACCCACGCTATATTGGTGATAGGCTTGTATGAGTTGTTAGGTAATCCAACTACCTAATTCATTGAGTCACCCGGGCCCTTAGTTTACTATTGGTATTTGTTGTAACCTTTAGTAATTTGTAATTTGCCATCATTATTGTGACCACCTTCCTTAATAGAGGAAAGTGCGGACAGACGTAGCTAAGTCAGGATGAAATCTACGGCCATGAGTATATGCCTTAACACGGCATCGATTTCGCTTGTAAATATAAAAGGGAGATAACTCTGGGAAATTATAAAATTTCGATAAACTGACTACCTCTTTGAGTGTAACGCTCTGCTGTGGCGTTGCTTGAGGACGAGTTGAGTTATGTATTCAGTACGGAATTATGACAGTAAGACTACGCCTTTAATGATTTATTCGAGATCAAATATGCAGGTTACATAAATATATATATATATATATATATACGAGTGTTTATTTAGAATAACTACCCCTTTACACCGGGTGCACATACAGGTACCTGCAGTGCGTCTAAAAAAGTCAAGTATTCTCAGTCATAATAATACATGCAATAATGCTGTCACGTACATATTGGGCTTAAACAACAAGATAATACAGTCTTGGATATGACGACAAGATATCTAAATTATTATCCATCATCTTAGTAACATTACGTAAGTTCTGTCTGTCATACAATGAAAGGAATGACAGGGGTATAATGAAATATCATACAAAATTGGCAGATCACCAGAAAATATCTAATTTAAATCCTTTCATTGACAAATTACCGAAGAAATATGTAATTTCATTCCTGTTAAATCAGAAATAGAATGTATGAAAAATAACTGAAAAGTACTTTAAAACCAGAAATAAAGAATTATATTCTTCATTTGACTCCATTAGTATAATAACATTAAAAACAAACTATCACATCGTTGAAAAATTCCAATATCTAAGTATATGTAAGAACATGATAATCCCTGTCTTCATGAATAAGTACGAGCGAAGGCGAGTATTTATCATGAAGACAGGGATTATCATGTTCTTACAAACTTAGAACATTGTAAAGAAATCAAGACAATAGAGTTTTGCCTTGGGGAACAATGGGGAAAATCCATGGTCTTAATGATTAAGTAAGGCAAAATTCTATTGTCGAGAGTACTTTACTATGTTCTAAATCGTAGAAACGCATACAAAATCAACACCTCTTACACAGTCTACATGACCGCTCACTTTCTAGAGACTGAGCTTCGAATTCCATTTTTGTACAGTTCCTTTCATTTTCTCTTTTGTTGCTCTCTATTTGTGCTCGAGGGAATATTTCTGTTCGTTCCTACTCAATTCTCCATACATTTTAAGTGACAGTCAAAAGTTGTTTATCAGGTGAACTCATCTCTACCCTCATTCTATATGGTTTTTATATATATCATTGAACTTGTTCTCGTCCCGGAGACATCTGAAATACTGCTCGTGTGGTGTTAAACATTAATCAAGCAATCAATCGTCTGATTAGAGATCAAAAGCGAATAAATGAAGTAGTGTATCACGTGACGGGAATGACCTTTCCTTTGTTCTTGAACAAATTATTGTAAATTACTATTAATAACATTAACATAATTAGTAGTTGTATTTTATTATTAATATCATTAACAATATTAGTAGTTGTATTTTATTATTAATATCATTAACAATATTAGTAGTTGTACTATGACGGTAAAATGCCACGTTCAACACTATTGCAGTCTTATCGTATCCGGTGAAAAGTAGTGAGTGATTGCTACTTCACGTCATCAGTTTGACTAAAGGATCATTTAATATTTATTTTATTTTTTAACATTCTGTCGCAAAACTTTATTGAACAATAAAATAAATAATTTAACCCTACACTACAGTTTTCTACGGGATTTCATCAAAAACAAACACATTTTGGATCGGGGAAAAACATAGCTTCCTAAAAGATAAATGGATTTTCCCGTATGCATGACGAGATCATGTTTACAACCAAGCATTAAAACGGCACTGATACCGACCAATATCCTGATCTTTTCTAATGTCAATGTATTCTTTAACAAACTTGCTCGTAGACTATTATATCTTTAATAAATCTACATGCACTTATATATACTAATCTGTATGGTACGCAAGTGACACAATTGATCTTAAAAAAAGCCATTGACGTCAGTGTTTTTGTTTACTGTCCTGCATTGTAGCCCTTCTGATCCTCGTGGTACGTGATCTATGTTTGGCATGAAAAATATAATGAACTAATGAATGTCTTTACACTGTTTTGTGGAGTGATACATGCATTGTGATAAAGAATGGTCATAACCAGACTTTATTGTATTCAATTTTTATCATCAGCTGTGGTCACGTAATTCCAAGTATGTCAGTGACTTGCGACAGGTCGGTGACGAAATATATTCACTTTTCAAATTCCTTACGCTTAAAAAATAGTCGGTCAAATTCACAATTCTTCAAATGCTCTCAATGTGTCATCTAATTCAGTAGGACCGAGGTGCATGCAAACAAAAGTATCATAATATTGTTGGTGATATAAAAAAAATACGGAAAAAATACTTAAGACAACAATCTATCGACTTTGACTTTTGTAACTTATCGTCATCCAGTGAGATGAAAGGAACGCTCACATTTTGACACAAACTGGTTACTGATTCATTTTACGATTTTTTTTAGCATTTCTTATGTAGCTAAATGCAAAATGCCATCAAATTGGGAAATATCAGTAACTTAATTACAACACCGAATAGTTTCAGGTCAGTGGATTTCGTTATTACATGCATTTCTATTTATTACTGACTTCCATTCAAAATATGTTCGATTTTTTCTACTAGAATCAAAATAATTCATGGAAATCATAGTTTGTATAACATACTATAGGTAACATTATTTTAGTTTAATTTAGTCATTACTTTTCTGTAATTCATCGGAGAATATGTGTCCATACTAACATTGCAAGCAACCGGAGAAAACATCAATGCACAACTACCGTGAACTGGGGACGAACATTGTACGGAAGAAAATGATGCAATTTTTTTGCACTGCACAGTTTTTTTTGTTTTTTTTTGTGAAATGAAAATAGAAACAAACTTATTTTCAATTCATTTATCTAGGCATTTTGATCATGACCATTCGTAGGACTTGTTGTATCCAAATATTGAGATAAGTTTTATATTTTGATTTTCAAAACTGAAATTGGGAGAAAAACTTCGAAGTGTACTTTTATGTTTGGAATAACAGAAAGAAAATGACTTTGGATAAGCTGTGTACAATGCAATGTACTTTGTTTATTGAAGCTACGTTCAACTGCACAGGAAGGATGTCGTTTGCTGCCGCGTCGGCATCTGGGTCAGCCATATTGTTTACAAACAAGTCCATTTGGCGTAGGAATATAGAATGATTCCTTGAGGCCTGTCAACTGCAGATTTGACGGCCCTAGAGAGCCAACGAAAATACGCGTTACATTACAATTGCATTATAATTATTCTTTTATTAAATTGGTTTGGGTCCATCAAGCTACTTTAATACTGCCGCTTTTTATTGCAGTGTTTTACAAGGCCAGGAGAGTGAGTGGCCACGTGTTAGGAGTATCCATTTTATTGCAGTGTTTTACCAGGCCAGGAGAGTGAGTGGTCACGTGTTAGGATTATCCATTTTATTGCAGTGTTTTACCAGGCCAGGAGAGTGAGTGGTCACGTGTTAGGAGTATCCATTTTATTGCAGTGTTTTACCAGGCCAAGAGAGTGAGTGGTCACGTGTTAGGAGTATCCATTTTCTTGCAGTGTTTTACCAGGCCAGGAGAGTGAATGGTTACGTGTTAGGAGTATCCATTTTATCTCTGTTTCTACGATTTTTCAATTATATTTTGGAATTGTTCCGACAGTGTGGCATAATTTTTTTAATCCTAAGCTGCAATAATGGCAAAATGTGTTGTACATGTGTCTGATATATCATTTATATCTTTCAAGCATTTTATATTTTATAAATGGACCAAGGAGTGATAGTTCTACTTATTTTCACTCTTACCCGATGTCAAATTTTTTTTAATGATTTATCACCATGCTTTGAAACACGGAAAGCACGACGGGTGTCACTAGCAGAGTAGGAACTACTTACCATTACCGAGCACTTGAGTTCACCCAGATTTTGTTTGTTTTTTGTTTCGTGTTGCTCAATCTTGAGTCGTAACAGTATTGATACTACTACAGAAGGACTTGCAACAATAAATAATCAACTGACGTCAATAAAGCAATTATACCTCGGTTACCTCCACAAATAAAAATGACCGCCTTTATATAACTTAAATAATGTTGAAAGTGGTGTTAAACACCACAGCCCTAATCCATATTATATGAAAATTATTAAGGGTCTACACAGGATCTGTTATTTGTATCATTTTATTACTAGGGATGATTAGGATAATGGTGTTTAACGGGGGAGGAATCCGAAGTTCCCGCAGAAAACCACCTAACTGTCGCATGTCTCTGACAAACTTCATCACATATTGTTGTATCGATTACACATCGCCTGAGCGGGATTCGAACTCACAACGTTATTGGTGATAGGCACTGATTACATTGGTAGTTATAAATCCAACTACCATGCCATTACGACGGCCCCTTTTCATTACTAGGTATTTTTAGATTTTTCTACATTCCATGAAATACACTTTCTGTTAATGCAACATTACATCACTATCAAATAAATTTCTTAGAATTCCTATGCAATTGATTTTGGTTTCATTTCATGATCGCGTGTCAAAAATATAGGTGTATATTTCGAAATATATGTACATATATGCACATGTATCGAATAAATGTATTATTGTTTTCTGCACATATAACAGAAAAGATAAAAAAAAAAAGGTAAGTAGAGTAAAATATTAATTTTCCTTTAAAATATACTAATAAAACTGTTTTTATTTTTTACAGTATATTTAATTTTTGACAATTCTAATTATTTGGCAAGTCAGTAGGCTATATTTGCCTCGGCTGTCTTTACCTAATAAATCTGGTGGTCACTATATTGGTTGCTTTTAGTGACATTTACAATAACCAACAACAACTCAATCCATCAACCTTTGTTTAACAACTAATTAGTTGTCGGTAATCTCTGTATTTTCTAAGCTTTGTCAGTGGTACTCGACACCAATTTTATCCTACGAATAATGGTGTTTAACCATCAGATAATATATTCCTAGCTAGTGGTCAGTTAAAAACGAGCATGCATTGACCATTGCTATTGTGCTATACATGTTTATGTTGTCATAGTGTGTAGTTTATTCTAGAGCGGAAGCAAATTTATGCAAGCTTTTCTTAATTGTTTGTTAATATATGTATTGTTGTTGGAGATCCAATTATTGGGATTCAAATAACATGTTTAATACCCCCGCATTCTTGTGCATATCCCATCGAGGACCTGAATTTCAAAAGGCAGATATTACGGTTCTTTTTTGTTCAATGTTTTTTTTTTGGGGGGGGAATGATGGTTCTGTTTTTTGGATATTGGAATTGTTCACCACTGTTTAAAGAATTGTTTCACAAACATTGTAGAGCAAACACCCTATCCCCAATATATAAACCTAGTACCATGCCTTGAAGTGTTTTCCAGCTACTAATTTATATACATAGCACGATAATAATAGAATCTCAATACAGCACAGATGGAACATTTATCGGTACTCTGGGATTTGGACTATTCTCGCTCCGAATACGGGAATATTGCATATATTGGGATTCGGGATTGCAGTGTTTTTATGTTCGAGAATTCGGTATGTAAAGTTTTTAAGTTTGGGAATTCTGATTTCTGGAGCATGTCTGGATATTATATGAAAATGTTTCTATGTATGTAATTGATGTTCTGTTTATGTATTATGTAAAACTGATTCATTGTCAATGTATGGACAAATAGACGTTTAAAATAAACCCAGCCAGGCAAGTGGTCGTCTATGTTTGTTAGCCGTATCGATTTTGCTTCTGTGTTTCTACGATTTGTCTATTAGATTTTAGAACTGTTCCAACAGTGTGTTATTTTATTTTCTCTACCTTTACGTGATGATTGTGATTCTATTGTAACTATGTCTAGGTTTAGCCCCGCTACATTTATGTTTCTGTCCCAAGCTAGGATTTATAATCCCATTGGGTTCTATCTTAGTCATTTATGTGTCTAATAGTTTGAGGTCTGGCGAACCATTACTCTTATCTAAATATCTCATCTTCGCCAGCAAGGGTTTACTAAACCCCTCCTCCTTTTTCACCAATGGCAGCGTTAGCCGAATATTAGTTGTCATGCGGTGACTGTATATTACTGTATGCATCAAGAGACAACTGTAAACAATGACGATTTGCTTTACAGAAACACGTGTTGGAAGGACATATGTAACAATAAAATGGACCCGTGTAGGTTTTATCATTAAGAACTGCCAAAATAAGAGCACACAATAATTTCTGAAGACACAGTGTTTTCATTAATCTATGTACATGTTTTGGTATTATAAATTTGTTCTGGTTTGCTAAAAATGATATCATTTATGAAGTACATAACTGATGAAATCCAGGAGATGGCAATGCGCGAGAATTTCGGAATTACATCTAACGCGGTCAACGATGAAGAGTAGGAATGTTGATCTTAACTCGTAGTTAACGGAAATGTCTATAGTGGAGCAGGAACTGCCTACCCTACCTGAGCACCTGAGTTCACCCTCATTTATTAGTGGGGTTCGTGTTACTCGATCTTTAGTTTTATATGTATGTTTTGTAGATCGTTGTTTGTCCTTTTGTACTTTTTCTTTTTGGCCATTGTGTTCTCTGTTCTTCTTCTATATACGAATTGTGATTACCCCTTTGGTATCTTCAAACTCTTCTTAGCGCCACATTCAACCATTGTTTTCTCTGTTCTTCTTCTATATACGGATTATGATTACCCCTTTGATATCTTCAAACTCGTCTTAAAGCTTTGTCTTTATATTTCAGGAAAGCTTACAATGATTATAAGCAGGCTCTGTTTATTGTTTTTAATCTGTAAGGGAGTAGTGAGCTTTGTGAGGTTGCCATGTCTGACAAATGATTCTAAGGACTTCGATGATTCTCAAAAAGCCTAGACTAATCTGGAATCCTACTTGGGAAAGACGATTAAAACTCTTGAGAATGATGTCGAGAAATCCATCAAAGTCATGAAAGATCATCTAGCGGCTCTACAGAAGAACATCAACCAGAAAATAAAGACGTTGAACAAAGATCTGCAGATGCTGCAGGATGACTTTAAACGTTTGTAATATGTGTGTTATTATATTATAGTCACATTATTCGAGGAAAAGTGTCCTTTGGATCAGACGTATTCATTTTTATTGCTAAATTCGATATAAATCTACATTTTTATTATTTATTTTAGTTATGATAATTCACTAGTTTTGATTTGTTTACCCGGACTGTAATTTTTTCTGTTATTATATTATATTAAGTTCAATATCATGATGTATTTTGCTTTTTTAACACTTTTTCTCATCGAATGTGTATAATTTGTTAACCAAATGTATATGACAGGGTATAGCTGTAAATGAATACGTGAGAAAATCTACTTTTATACTTTGGAATAACATGCGAAACCAGTTTAAATATATAAGAAACATCTATTCTCACGTGGGAACACAGTACAATCACTGCATGCCAATTGTAATTTTTTGATTAATTGTTCGTTGCATAAAGTCTATCTGTAAATATTTCATACTATTAAGGACGAGGACAATTATAATAATACACATAAAAGAGGGAGGAATAAGGAATAGGACATCTATAGCAACGTTTCTCTTTATCTAAATCTACAAAAGTGGTCTGCAATGAGCAAGGGACGTGACAGTCTCTAAACTACTATAATCTACTATAATCCACTATAGTCCATGGTCAGACGCTCCTTTTAATAACATGACAACCTCTTAACCCAATAACAGGAACATGAGGGCAGTGATATATGTATCTCTGTGAGTTGAACATTCGAAACTTCACTAGTACTAAGTATTGTAATTTAGTATTATTACATAAGATGAATAATAACATTGCAAAGCTTGAATGTGAGATCTACACCTACCCTCAAGTCAAATGTATATTGTCTATAATTGCTTTTATTTGCATAAGCAAGTACAATGTCATAGCATTGAACTATAGGATATATATTTATAGTGACAAAATGACAGAGAACCAAAGACAATTCTTAAGTTGTTTATTAATTGATTAGTGATTACTTAAGGTTACCTTACATTGTATAATGTTTTATTTGCTGTTCTTTTTGCAGAGGTTACATGGAAGAAATACAATGGACACTGTTACCATTTTGGGAACAAAGCAATACCATGGTTTGCTGCAGAGGTAAGTATATATATATATATATGTATAATATTTCATCAGTTTCACCTCTTTCCTAAAAAAAAATAGTTCTGTAATAAATGAGGTATATTTGGAAAGTGAAAGCCTCTCCGGAACATTTTGAGGACAAATGTTGCAATTCTGATAGAAAAAAAACAACGCGATTTCAAGCATATTAAAAAAAGAATTAACACAAATGTAAAATATCAGTGAGAGGGAACTATGCAAAAATATTACAAATTAAGAAAAAAAAGCAAAATACCAATTAGATAGAACAGTAAAATCAAATTGGCTTCTGGGTAGATAAATAAAAACCATTTAAAATATATAACGTAATAATAGACCTGACAACTGTGCTTGGAATGGGTCAGTATCTCCATGCATAACACCCATTGTGCACAATGACGACATTCACGTCTTTCCAGGCGAATGTTATGGTGGACATTATAATACTTTAATTACGAAAAGTTTGGAGATCCCAAAGGGTAATCTGAAGCGTATTTCACCGAACAGATAATACAATGTAAAAAAAGGGACAAAACGATAAACACAAAGTTTTCAGAAAAACAGAAAACTATTGTTTGAGCAGCTGAACAACACGAACCTTACTAAAAACTGAGGCGTGAACTCGGTTGTCACAGGAAAGTAAGCAGTTCCATCTTCACTAATGGTACATCACTGAAATTGCTTATAATACAAAACAAATGTATGTGACGAAATGAATATTGTTTTATGTGGACATTGTTCTGGATTTGACACTACCAATCATCAGACAAATAAAATATGTGAGGAGATTTCAGTACCAAAAGAAAGCTGGTTGGGATCAACTCAAATAATATTAAATTATCAAACATTATGCTACGTTGTAATTTTTTACATATTTATATATTTATTATTGAAAGTTACAATTCCTAAATAATGTAATTATCATTAAAACTATTGTTCTCCTCCCTTAGATATAGGTGACCATGGTCGACTTTGGCGATCCTGTTTAGATCATTTGGCTTTATTGCTCCCAAAGACTTTTATAATATTGGCTTTACAATCTTTCGATTTTGAAGGCGATTACAGAAACACGTCGAGCGCACTAAATTGGATGTCTACGTTTTTATTTGTCTCTAGAATCCGTTTATTTTCTCAAATGCTGATATTGATTTTGCGTACGATATATGTTTGTATCGGTAATATATTTCTTATTGCTGGAACATCAGATTTCATTTGAATAAAACATACTTAACGTCTATTTGTCATCGTTGATTGTTGTTAAGCATCAATTGAACAGTTTACAGCTATATTCACGATCAGAACGAACTTATATGTAATAGGGCTTACATAAGTCAGATAAAAAGATTGTTAAAGGTCCAGTCGTCCTGGTGTCATTGTCTTTTCTTTCTTTGTTTTCTTCATTACATATAAATGGTTGTGTATAATGTATTTTATGGAACTATGGTAATGAACCCTTACACATATATACAATATATTTCAGAAAAGATGTAGAGAGCTTGGAGGATATCTTGTGAAAATTGATAACGAAGCAGAGAACAATTGGATAGCCTCTCAAAAAACAAAAAGTATTATTTAAGAAATAAATCATGGAAGCTAGAATGTGCCTTAAGTTTTAACATGGATTGGCGGATAAAATGCACTAATATCCTCCAATCCATGTTAAAATTCAAAACACATTCTGGCTTCCATGATTTATTTCGATTCTGATATGCATAAGAGTACATATACGGTAGTATATTTTGATTGGATGACGGTAATTTATATTTACGTTTGCGGAAAATGTCGCACACAATTTATGCTGCCAATGGAAAAGTCAGTCACATTCACCGGCGCTTGTGCGAATGAGATTATACCATCGATAAATCGCTCGTTTGTCTACAAAACGAAAGAAGGACGTCATGTTAAAACATATCATTTACACTAGATAGTTTTTATGTTACTATGAAATTGTTATTATTTACTAAGTATACAATGCTCCTTTTTTAAGTCATTTAACGTAACAACGAATTTCAAAGAGGAGCATAATACACATTCGGAATTTATAAGAGTTGTTTATCCAGTGAATTTTTGCAGGTATATCCTGACGAGAACACGTTATTTTTCAATGAAATGATGGCGAGGTCCGCTTTGTACTAGAATAACACCTTAGTTAGATTTGAATAGTTCTAGCAGACAGAAACAACCCGCGTAAACATTATCATAATTCCGAGCCAACCAGTCTATATATAATTTACAATGTACAAGAAGCAACCTTTAGCATAGTGCATGTATGATATTTATACAATAAGCCACTAATCCGTATTTAATTTTCTGATTGTTATTGTTAGTTAGATATGTATTTAATACTAGTAATTTACAAATATATTATCATTATTTATCAAACATTCAGAATCATCATCCTGGATAGGTCTTACCGATCTTCAAGAAGGCAAATGGCGTTGGAGTTATGACCAATCTGATGCTACCTTTAAAAAATGGTATCCCGGATATGGAAATAAAGGAAAATCAATGAATTGTGTTTTACATAACGTAAAGGATACAAGATGGTGGGACCACCATTGTCACAGCACCTATTATTTTATTTGTGAGAGTAATTTCTGTAAGTAAAATACAACAACTATGTAACCGCTTTATACCGCCTAGTATATATAACAACGAATGCTGTATGATAAATAATGTATATTTCTCTTATGACATTGGCATAATAGTTTGTCAGTTTCTAATATTTTTTGCACAGATTCAGATTCACTTATTTACCTTACTTATTTACGCTGTGCAAAACAAAAACCTCAATCGGGGATATTTACAAAAATTAAAATGTAAATGTAAAAGGTAAACATTCGGCTAAAAACATATCAACACAACTGATTAAAAATTCATCTATTTTTTTAAATGAATACCGCTTATCTAACTGGTAATATATTGTCAACAATGGATAACCTATGATGGCATTTTAGTTGATTTATAATGGAATTCTTTATAAAAAAAAATAGCTTAAGTGGGTATTAAAGATAAAAAAATAATCAGCGAGTGGGAATGTGGGAAAAGAGTTGATTATATTTTAATAAAATTTTTAATTTGATATATATTTTCATTGCAGGCAGTTTGTGAAGATGATTGATGTGAAGAACAAGCAGATATATAATAAATAATAAGACCATGACCTTGTAGTTATATAGTCATTCAGTAATTATGATTAGTGTTCGGTGATCTTTGGTCTTTACAACAACTCTGCTTTATGTAGGTGTCTAGTGGTTTAGAGTTGTGGTCAGAAGTCAAGGAACCATGACCTTTCGTCTAGGCTGACCCCCTCTGTTATTAGTTGGTTGGTTGGTTTCATTGTGATTAACTTCACTTTCAACAATATATCAGTTATTTTGTGGTGGTCAGTTTTATTGATGCATGAAACCGGAGTACCCGGGGGAAACCACCGACCTGCAGAAGTCACTGACAAAGTTTATCACATAATGTTGTATACCTCTCCCTGCGCGGGATTTGAACTCTCAACATCAGTGGTGATAGTCAACGATTGCACATGTAGTTGTAAATCCGACTACCATACGATCACGGCCACGACGTCTCCCCCTCTGTTATTATCATTGGCTAGTTTATATTATAAACTTCTGTATAACATATACAATACAAAACAAATGAATGAGAGTAATCGCTATATGACATAGACACAAATAATGTGTAGAGAAGCTATACCATCGAATAACACGTTATCCTGCTATTGTCATGAAGAATCTTAATTGTGTTGATCAGGCTTTCACATTTTTGCTTGTTTGTTAATCGTGGTCTTTTTTTTCAAGTTAAAAAAATGCAATAGTTACCCATTAAGAAACCTATACCACCTGACATGGATGTACAAGGGTTTACAACGTAATTACTGTTTGGATTTTTAAGCCTTATTTATGCCCTACTCGTACGGTGATTTGTTAATTTTTTGTCGGTATTGTACACAGCTATTTCATATTTCTCTTCCACATTTTGAAATTAATCATTTTTTTCTTGACATTCAAACTATAATACTGTCATTCTCCACTGATGAATCAACTTCTATGATAGTTTATGCCTGCCCTCCTACACTAAGCAAATTGCCTCCATCAACAATTATGGGGTAAGGATATTGTAAGCAGTGATTGTCAACAATTCTATGAATATAAACAAAACGAATGGCCACCTCTGAACTCAAAGAACTGAACACGAAAACATCACAATATACTGCGCTGGTAATCCTGGTTCTTACAGGCACGAACATTGGTCGTTGTTAAGCAGATTAATGGGCCTCTCATCCCCTCTTAAAATGGGATCTACAACGACTATGCATACATATATAAACAATACATAACATGACCAGACTCAAGTTAGCAACCACTAAGCTAGCGACAAATAAGGCGATATGTCTCAAAACCAAAAAAAAAAATATAAGAGTAAAATGTAAAGATTTCTAGCGACCAATAACAAATATATTACTGTAAATGCATATACAACACAATTAATCTACATCTGGGCATACAGTAAATATTTCTGGAGCCCATCCGCACAATGCACATTTTACATTTCACAACCAACTGTGGACCTGATGTGCAGAATCCCACACAGGCACTCGGGTGAGTAAAAGACCCGACAGGTGTCATATGATATTTTGAACCCCATGGTATATTGACCCTGGGGTCAATTTTTATCCATGGTAGATTGACCCCACTTATTGAAAACTGATCCCCTCTATATGGTAAATTGAACCCCCATGGTATTCCGAACCCTATATTCATGGTATATCTAGCCTCCTATCCATATCGAATTCCCTACCAAAGGTATTTTGACCCCCTACTCATGGTATTGTAACCCCCTACCCATGATATTTTGACACCCCTAGACATGGTATATTGAAGCCCCTATCCATGGTTTATCGATCTACCTACCCATGGTATTTTGTCAACCCTATCCATGGCATTTTGTCACCCCCCTACACATGGCATATCGAACCCTCTACCCATAGTATTTTGATCCCCATATCCATCGCATTTGGACTCCCTAACCACGGTTTTTGACCCCCCCCCCCTCCAACCAATGGTATATTGAACCCCCTTTCCATGGTATATCGAACCACCTACCCATGAAATTTTGACCACCTTACCAATGGTATACCGAACCCCCTGTTCATGGTATATTGGATCCCATAACCATGGTATTTTGACCCCCTCCTACCCATGATATATAGATCCCCTATCTATTGTATATTGAACCACATACCCATGGTATGTTGGCCCCTTACCCATGGTATATCGAACCCCTATCCGTGGTATATTGACCCCCTACCCATGGTATGTTGATCCCATACCCATGGTATATCAAACACCCTACCAATGGTATATCAAACCTCTTATCCATCTTATATCGACCCCCTATCCACGGCAGTTTGACCCCTTACCCATGGTATATTGAACACCCAACTAATGGTATTTTGAGCCCCTACCCATGGTATATCAAACCCCCTATCCACGATATATCGGACCCCCTACCCATAGTATTTTGACCCCCTAACCATGGTATATCAAAACCTCTATCCATGAAATTTTTACCCATTATCCATGGAATATCGGATTCCCTACCCATGGTATTTTGGCCCCCCTACCCAGAGTATATCGAGCCTCTTATCCATGATATATTGAACCCCTTACCCACGGTATTTTGACCCCTCTACATATGGTATATCGAACCCTCTACCCATGGTATTTTGACTCCTACACATGGTATTTTGACCCCCTACCAATGGTATATCGATCCCCCTATCCATGGTATATTGACCCCCCTACCCATTGTATATCGATACCCTATCCATGGTATTTTGACCCCCTACCAATGGTATATCAAACCCCTTATCCATGATATATTGAACCCCGTACTCATAGTATTTCAACCTCTCTACTTATTTTATATCAAACCCTGTACCCATGGTATTTTGACCCCTACCCATGGTACATTGTGTATATTGAACCCCTTACCACTGGTGTATCGGGCCCATACCCATAGTATATCGAACCCCATATTGATGGTATATTGAACCCGATATCCATGGTATATTGACCCCTCTACCCATTATATATAGAACCCCTTATCAATGATATATTGAACCCCCTACCCATGGTATTTGCCTCCCCACACCCATGATATATTGGCCCCCTACCCATGGTATATCTAGCCCCCTACTCGTGGTATATATAACCCACTACCCATGGTATTTTGACCCCCTCACCATGGTATTTCAAACCCCCTATCCATGGTATATCAATCCCCCTATCCATGGTATTTTGATCCCCTTTCCATTATATTTTGAACCCCCAATCCATGTTGATTCGAACCTCTTATCCATGGTATATCGACCCCATACCCATGATATTTTGACCTCCTTACTCATGGTATATTGACCCCCCTACCCATGGTATTTTTAGTCCCTACCCATGGTATATCAAACCACCTATCCACGATATATCGAACCCGTACCATTAGCATTTTGACTCCTACCCATAGTATATCAAACCCCCTACCCATGGTATATCAAGCCCCCTATACATGATATTTCGATCCCCTCAACATGGTATTTTGACCCCCCTACCCGGAGTTTATCGAACCCCTTATCAATGGAATATTGAACCCCTACCCATGGTGTTTTGACCCCTCTACATATGGTATGTCGAACCCTCTACCCATGGTAATTGTATCCCCCTACACATGGTATTTTGACCCCCTACCAGTGGTATATCGATCCACCTACCCATTTTATTTTGACCCCCTACCCGTGGTATATCGAACCCCTACCCATGGTATATCATTCATCCCATCCCTGGTATTTTGAACCCCTTATCCATGCTATATCGACCTCCTACCCATGGCATTTGACCTTCTTAAACATGGTACATTGAACACCCTACTCAGTATTTTGACCCCCTACCCATGGTATATCAAGCCCCCTACCCATGGTATATAAAACCCCTATCCATGGTATTTGGAACCGGTACACATGGCACCCCTATCCATGGTATATAAAACCCTCTATCTATGGAATATCGGAACCCCTGTCCATGGTACTTTGACCCCCTATCCATGGTATTTTGACCCCTTTCCATTGTGTATCGAATCCATTACTCATGGTATTTTGAGCCCCCATCCACGATATATCGGACCAATGTCCCAGGTACTTTGACCCCATAACCATGGTATTTTGACACCCTACCCATCGTATATTGACCACCTACCCATGGTATGTTGAACTTCCTACCCATGCTATTTAACCCAAACCCATAGTATATCAAACCTCCTATCCAAGGTATGTCATGGTATTTTGACCCCCCTACACATGGTATTTTGACCCCCCTACCCATGGTATTTTGACCCCCAACCCATAGTCTATCAAACCTCCTATTCATGGTATATCGGACCACCTATCCATGGTATTTTGACCCCCCTACCCATAGTATATCAAACCCCCTACCCATGGTATATCAAGCCCCTATACATGGTATTTCGATCCCCTCAACATGGTATTTTGACCCCCCTACCCGGAGTTTATCGAACCCCTTATCAATGGAATATTGAACCCCTACCCATGGTGTTTTGACCCCTCTACATATGGTATGTCGAACCCTCTACCCATGGTAATTGTATCCCCCTACACATGGTATTTTGACCCCCTACCAGTGGTATATCGATCCACCTACTCATTTTATTTTGACCCCCTACCCGTGGTATATCGAACCCCTACCCAGAGAACATTGTGTATATTGAACTCCTTACGCATGGTATATCGGACTCCCTACTCATAGTATATCGAATCCCCTACTAATGGTATTTTGACCCCCCCCCCTATGCATGTTTTTTGTACCCTCTTCCAATGGTATATCGAACCCCCTATCAATGGTATATCGGACCACCTACCCATAGTATTTTGTCCCCTCTACCCATGATATATAGAACCCCTTATCCGTGGTATATTGAACCACCTACCCATGGTATTTTAACCCCCCTACCCATGGTATATCGAATCCCCTATCCATGGTATATTAACCCCCCTACCTTTGGTATTTTGACCCCTTACCCATGGTATATCAAACCACCTACAAATGGAATATCAAACTCCCTACCCATGGTATATCATTCCCCCCATCCCTGGTATTTTGAACCCCTTATCCATGGTGTATCGACCTCCTACCCATGGCATTTTGACCTTCTTAAACATGGTACATTGAACACCCTACTCAGTATTTTGACCCCCTACCCATGGTATATCAAGCCCCCTACCCATGGTATATAAAACCCCTATCCATGGTATTTGGAACCGGTACACATGGCATCCCTATCCATGGTATATAAAACACTCTATCTATGGAATATCGGAACCCCTGTCCATGGTACTTTGACCCCCTATCCATGGTATTTTGACCCCTTTCCATTGTGTATCGAATCCATTACCCATGGTATTTTGAGCCCCCATCCACGATATATCGGACCAATATCCCAGGTATTTTGAACCCATAACCATGGTATTTTGACACCCTACCCATCGTATATTGACACCCTACCCATGGTATGTTGAACTTCCTACCCATGCTATTTAACCCCCAACCCATAGTATATCAAACCTCCTATCCAAGGTATGTCATGGTATTTTGACACCCCTGCACATGGTATTTTGACCCCCCTACCCATGGTATTTTGACCCCCAACCCATAGTCTATCAAACCTCCTATTCATGGTATATCGGACCACCTATCCATGGTATGTTGACCCCCCTACCCATGGAATATCGAACCCCCTATCCGTGGTATTTTGACCCCCCTACCCATGGTATTTTGACCCCTACTCATGGTATACTAAACACCCTGCCAATGGTATATCAAACCCCCATCCTTGGTATTTTCAACCCCTAACCATGGTTATTTGGCTTTTCCCACTTACCATGGTATATAAAACCCTCTATATATGGTATATCGGACCTTCCTATCCATGGTATTTTGAACACCTTATCCATAGTATATCAAACCTCTTATCCATGGTATATCGACCTCCTATTCATGGTATTTTGACCCCTTACCCATGGTATATTGAACCCCCTATCCACGATATATCGGACCCCAACCCATAGTATTTTGACCACTTACCCATGGTATATCAATCCCCCTATCCAAGGAATTTTGACCCATTACCCATGGAATATCGGACTCCTACCGATGGTATTTTAATCCCCCTATCCAGAGTATATCGAACCCCTTATCCATGGTATATTGAACCCCCTACCCACTGTGTTTTGATACCTCTACATATGGTATATCGAACCCTCTACCAATGGTATTTTGACCCCTCCAAATGGTAATTTAACCCCCTACCAATGGTATATCGATGCCAGTATCCATGGTATTTTTACCCCCCCCCCCCTACCCATGGTAGATCGATTCTCCTATCCATGGTATTTTAACGCCCTACCCATGGTACATTGAAACCCTATCTATGGTATATTGAACCCCGTGCCCATAGTATTTCGACCCCTCTACATATGACATATCAAACGCTGTACCCATGATATGTTGACCCCTACCCATGGTACTTTGTGTATATTGAACCCCTTACCCATGATATATCGAACCCCATATTGATGGTATATTGAAGTCGCTACTCATGGTATATTGACCGCCTTACCAGTCGCATATCGAACCCCCTATCCGTGGTATATAGAACCCATTACCCTTGGTATTTTGACTCCCTCCCCATGGTATTTCAAACCCCCTATCCATGGTATTTTGAACCCTCAATCCTTGGTGATTCGAACCTCTTATCCATTGTATATCGACCAGATATCCATGATAGTTTGACCCCCTTACTCATGGTATATTGACCCCCATACCCATGGTATTGTGAGTCCCTACCCATGGTATATCAACCCACCTATCCACGATATACCTGATCCCTACCCATAGCATTTTGACCCCTATCTGTGGTATATCCAACCCACTACCCATGGTATATCAAACCCCCTATACATGTTATTTCGAATCCCTCACCATGGTATTTTGACCACCACCCCGCTACCCAGAGTATATCGAACCTCTTATCCATGGTATATTGAACCCCTTACCTACGGTATTTTGACCCCTTTAGATATGGTATATCGAACCCTTTACCCATGCTATTTTGACCCCTACACATGGTAGTTTTACCCCGTACCAATGGTATATCGATCCCCGTACCGATGGTATTTTTACACCCGCTACCCATGGTATATCGATCATCCTATCCATGGTATTTTGACCCCCTACCCATGGAATATCAAACCCCCTATCCATGGTATATTGAACCCCATACCCATAGTATTTCGACACCTCTACATATAATATATCAAACCCTGTACCCATGGTATTTTGACCCATACCCATGGTACATTGTGTATATTGAACTCCTTACCCATGGTATATTGGACCCCCTATCCATAGTATATCGAACACCATATTGATGGTATATCGAACCCCCTATGAATGTATATAGGAACCCCTACCCATGGTATTTTGACACCCCTATCCATTACATATCGAGCCCCTTATCCATGGTATGTTGAACCCCCTACCCATGGTATTTTTCCTTCCCCTCCATGCTATTTTGGCCCCCTACCCATGGTATATCTAACCACCTATCCGTGGTATTTTAAACCCCCTACCCATTGTATATCAAACGCCCTACCAATAGTATTTTGAACCCCTACCCATATATTTAATCCCCCTACTCATGGTATATAAAACCTTGAACCCCAAATCCATGGTGATTCGAACATCTTATCCATGGTATATCGACCCCATACCCATGATATTTTGACACCCTCACTCATGGTATATTGACCCCCTTACCCATGGTATTTTGAGCCCCGATCCATGGTATATCATACCACCTATCCACGACATATAGGACCCCTACCCATATCATTTTGATCCCTACCCATGGTATATCAAACCCCCTACCCATGGTATATCAAACCCCGTACCTATGGTATATCAAACCCCCTATACATGTTATTTCGAAATCCTCACAATGGTATTTTGACCCCCATCCCAAGATTATATAGAACCCCTTATCTGTTGAATATTGAACCCCTACCCATGGTGTTTTGACACCTCTACATATGGTATATCGAACCCTCTACCCATGGTATTTGTGCCCCCTACACATGGCATTTTGACCGCCTACCAATGGTATATCGAACCCCCTCTCAATGGTATATCGGACTCCCAACCCATGGTATTGTGACCCCTCTACCCATGATATATCGAACCCCTTATCCATGGTATATTGAACCACCTACCCATGGTATTTGACCCCCTACCCAGGGTACATTGTGTGTATTGAATTCCTTACGCGTGGTATATCGGACTCCCTACCCATAGTATATCGAATCCCCTACTAATGGTATTTTCACCCCCCTTTCCATGGTTTTTTAACCCCCTACCAATGGTATTTCGAACCCCCTATCAATGGTATATCGAACCCCCTACCCATGATATATCGAACCCTTTATCCATGGTATATTGAAAGTCCTACCAATGGTATTTTGACCCCCTTACCCATAGTCTATGGAACCCCCTATCCGTGGTATATTATCCCCCTACACATGGTATTTTGACGCATTACCCATGGTATATCAAACCCCCTACCCATGGTATATCAAACACCCTACCCATGGCATATCAATACCACATCCCTGGTATTTTGAACCCCTTATCCATGGTATATAGACCTCCTACCCATGGCATTTTGACCTTCTTAACCATGGTACATTGAACACCCTACTCATAGTATCTTGACCCCCTACCTATGGTATATCAAACCCCCTTCCCATGCTATATCAAACCCCTATCCATGGTATTTTAAACCCGTACCCATGATTTTTTGGCACCCCTATCCATGGTTTATAAAACCCTCTATCTATGGAATATCGGAACCCTTATCCATTTTACTTTGACCCCCTATCCATGGTGTATCGAATCCATTACCCATGGTATTTTGAGCCACCATCCACGATATATCGGACCAATATCCCAGGTATATTGACCCCCTACCCATGGTATGTTGAACTTCCTACCCATGCTATTACTAATGCTATTTAACCCCCAACCCATAGTATATCAAACCTTCTATCCATGGTATATCGGACCACCTATCCGTGGTATTGTGACCACCCTACCCATGCTATTTTGACCCCTACCCGTGGTATATCAAAGAACCTGCCAATGGTATATCAAACCCCCTATCCATGTTATTTTCAACCCCTACCCATGGTTATTTGGCTTCCCCCTTACCATGGTATGTAAAACCCTCCATCTATGGTATATCGGATTCCCCTATCCATGGTATTATGAACCCCTTATCCATGGTATATCAAACCTCTTATCCAAGGTATGTCGAACCCCTATCCTAGGAATTTTGACCCCTTACCCATAGTATATTGAACTCCCTACCAATGGTATTTTGAGCCCCTACCCATGGTATATCAAACCTTCTATCCATGGAATTTGACCCATTTCCCATGGTATATCGGACCACCTATCCATGGTATTTTGACTAACCTACCCATGGTAGTTTGACCCCTACCCATGGTGTATCAATGGTATATGAAACCCCTATCCAGGGTATTTTCAACCACTACCCATGGTTAATTGGCTTCCCCCTTACCATGGTATATAAAACCCTCCATCAATGGTATATCGGACCCCCTAAGCATGATATTTTGACCATCCCCTACCCATGATATATCGGACCTCCTATGTATGGTAATTTGACTCCTACCCATGGTATATAAATCGCATATCTATTGTATATTTAACCACATACCCATGGTATTTTGCACCCCTACCCATGGTATTTTGAGCCCCCTATTCATGGTATTTTGGCCCCCTACACATGGTATATCGAACTCCTATCCGTGGTATATTGACCCCCTTACCCATGGTATTTTGACCCCTACCCATGGTATATCAAGCACCCTATCAATGGTATATCAAACCCTTTATCCATGGTATTTTCAACCCTACTAATGGTTATTTGCCTTCCTCTTTACTATGGTATATAAAAACCTCTATCTGTGGTATATCTGACCTTCCTATCCATGGTATTTTGAACACCTTATCCATGGTATATCAAACCTCTTATCCATGGTATATCGACCCCCTACCTATGGAATTTTGACCCCTTACCCATGGAATATTGAACACACTACCAATGGTATTTTGAGCCACTACCCATGGTATATCAAACCCACTATCCACGATATATCTGACCCTCTACCCATAGTATTTTGACCCCCTACCCATGGTATATCAAACCCCCTATCCATGGAATTTTGACCCAATACCCATGGAATATCGGACTCCCTACCCATTGTATTTTGATCCCCCTACCCAGAGTATACCGAACCTCTTATCCATGGTATATTGAACCTCTTACCCACGGTATTTTGATCCCTCTACATATGGTATATCGAACCCTCTACCAATGGTATTTTGACGCCCTACCAATGGTATATCGATCCCCGTACCCATGGTATTTCCACTTCCCCTGCCCATGGTATATCGATCCTCCTATCCATGGTATTTTGACCCCCTACATATGGTATATCTAACCCCCTATCCATGGTATATTGAACCCCGTACCCATAGTATTTCGACCACTCTACATATGGTATATCAAACCATGTACCCATGGTATTTTGACCCCTACCCATGTTGCATTGTGTATATTGAACACACTACCCATGGTATATCGGACCCCTTATCCATAGTTTATCGAACCCTATATTGATGGTATATTGAACCCGCTACCCATGGTATATTGACCCCTCTACCCATGGCATATCGAACCCCCTATGAATGGTATATAGGAACCCCTACCCATGGTATTTTAACCCCCTATCCATTATATAGCGAACCCCTTATCCATGGTATATTGAACCCCCTACCCATGGTATTTTGCCTCCCCCTACCCATGCTATTTTGGCCCCCCTACCTATGGTATACTAGTATCTAACCCCCTATCCGTGGTATATAGACACCACTAAGCATGGTATTTTGACCCCCTCCCCATGGTATTTTAAACCTCCTAAACATGGTATATCAAACCCCCTATCCCTGGTATTGTGGGCCCCTACCCGTGGTTTTTTAGCCCCGCTACCAATGGCATATAAACCCTCTATGTATGGTATATCGGACGGCCCTATCCATGGCTTTTTAACCACCTTTCCATGGTATTTTCAACCCCCCCACCCATCCATTGTGATTCGAACCTCTTATCCATGGTATATCGATCCCATGCCCATGATATTGTTACCCCCTTTCTCATGGTATATTGACTCCCCTACCCATGACATTTTGAGTCCCTACCCATGGTATATCAAACCACCTATCCACGATATATCGGACCCCTACCCATGGTATATCAATCCCCCCTTCCAATGGTATATCAAACCCCCTATACATGGTATTTCGAATCCCTCACCATGGAAGTTTGACCCCCCTACCCAGAGTATATCGAACCTCTTATCCATGGTATATTGAACCCCTTACCCACGGTATTTTGACCACCTACCAATAGCATATATATCCCCGTACTAATGGTATTTTGACCCCCCTACCCATGGTATATCGATCCTCCTATCCATGGTATTTTGACCCTTACCCATGGTATATCGAACCCCCTATCCATGCTATATTGAAGTTCGTACCAATATTATTTCGACCCCTCTACATATGGTATATCAAACCCTGTACCCATGGTATTTTAGCCTCTACCCATCGTATATTGTGTATATTGAACTCTTTACCCATTGTATATACCCATAGTATAAGGGTTTGATATACCCATAGTATATCAAACCCCATATTGATGGTATATTGAACCCGCTACCCCTGGTATATTGACCCCTCTACCCATGGTATATCGAACCTCCTATGAATGGTATATAGGAACCAATACCTATGGTATTTTGACCCCCCTACCCATTATATATCGAACCCTCTATTTATGGCATATCGGATCCCCTATCCATAGCATTTTGACCCTCTTTCCATGGTATTTTGAACCCCCAATCCATTTTGATTTGAACCTCTTATACACGGTATATCGACCCCATACCCATGATATTTTGACCCCCTTATTCATGTTATATTGACCCCCCTACCCATGGTATTTGGAATCCCTACCCATGGTATATCAAACCACCTATCCACCTATCCACGATACATCGGACCCCTACCCATAGCATTTTTACCCCTAACCATGGTATATCAAACTCCCTATCCATGGTATATCAAACCTCCTATGTATGGTATTTCGAATCCTTCACCATGGCATGTTGACCCCCCTTCCCAGAGTAGATCGAACCTCTTATCCATGGTATATTGAACCCCTTACCCACGGTATTTTGACCACCTACCAATAGCATATATATCCCCGTACTAATGGTATTTTGACCCCCTTGCCCATGGTATATCGATCCTCCTATCCATGGTATTGTGACCCCCTACCCATGGTATATCAAAACCCCTATTCACGGTATATTGAACCTCGTACCCATAATATTTCCACCCCTCTACATATGGTATATCAAAACCTGTACCCATGGTATTTTTACCCCTACCCATGGTACATTGTGTATATTGAACCCTTTACCCGTTGTATATCGGACACCCTACCCATAGTATATCGAAACCCATATTGACGGGATATTGAACCCGCTACTAATGGTATATTGACCCTTCTACCCATCATATGTCGAACCTCCTATGAATGGCATATGGTAAGCCCTATCCATGGTATTTTGACCCCCTTACCATTATATATAGAACCCTTATCCATGGTTTATAGACCCCACTACCCTTGGTATTTTGACCCCCTTCCCGTGGCATTTCAAACCCCGTACCCATAGTATAGCCGCCCTACCCATGGCATATAAAACCCTCTATGTATGGTATATCGGACTCCCTTCTCCATGGCATTTTGATCCCCTTTCCATGGTATTTTGAACCCCCAATCCATGTTGATTCGAACCTCTTATACATGGTATATCGACCCCATACCCATGATATTTTTACCCTCTTACTCATGTTATATTGACCCTATCAGTGATATTTTGAGTCCCTACCAATGGTATATCAAACCACCTATCCACGATACATCGGATCCCTACCGATCGAATTTTCACCCCTAACCATGGTATATTAAACCTCCTGTGCATGGTATTTCGAATCCCTCACCATGGTATTTTGACCCCCTACCCAGAGTATATCGAGCCTCTTATCCATGGTATATTGAACCCCTTACCCACAGTAGTTTAACCCCTCTACATATGGTATATCAAACCTTGTACCCATGGTATTTTGACCCCTACCCATGGTACATTGTGTATATTGACCCCCTTATCCATGGTATATCGGATCCCCTATCCATATTATATCGAGCCCCATTTTGATGGTATATCAAACCCCCTACCCATGGTATATCAAAGACCCTATACATGGTATTTCGAATCCCTCACCATGGTATTTTGAACCCCCCTACCCAGAGTATATCGAACCTCTTATCAATGGTGTATTGAACCCCTTACCAACGGTATTTTAACCCCTCCACATATGGCATATCGAACCCTCTACCCATGGTATTTTAACCCTTACACACGGTATTTTGACCCCCTACAATTGTATATTGATCCCCGCATTAATGGTATTTTGACCCTCCTACCCATGGTATATCGATCCTCCTCTCCATGGTATTTTGACCCCCTACCCATGGTATATCGATCCTCCTCTCCATGGTATATTGAAGCCCGTACCCATAGTATTTCGACCGCTCTACATATGGTATATCAAACCCTGTACCCATGGTATTTTAACCTCTACCCATCGTACATTGTGTATATTGAACCCTCTTCCCATGGTATATCGGACCCCCTACCCATAGTATAGTAAACCCCATATTGATGGTATATTGAACCTGCTACCCCTGGTATATTGACCCCGTTACCCATGGTATATCGAACCTCCTATGAATGGTATATAGGAACCCATACCTATGGTATTTTGACCCCCTACCCATTATATATCGAACCCTTATCCATGGTTTATAGATCCCACTACCCATCGGATTTTGACCCCCTCCCCAGCGTATTTCAAACCCCCTACCCTTGGTATATCAAACCCCCTATTCATGGTATTTTGAGCCCCTAACCATGTTTTTTTTAGCCGCCCTACCCATGGTATATTAAACCCTCTATGTATGGTATATCGGACCCCCTATCCATACCATTTTGACCCTCTTTCCATGGTATTTTGAACCCCCAATCCATTTTGATTTGAACCTCTTATACACGGTATATCGACCCCATACCCATGATATTTTGACCCCCTTATTCATGTTATATTGGTATTTGGAGTCCCTACCCATGGTATATCAAACCACCTATCCACGATACATCGGACCCCTACCCATAGTATTTTCACCCCTACCCATGGTATATCACACCCCCTATCCATGGTATATCAAACCTCCTATGAATGGTATTTCGAATCCTTCACCGTGGCATTTTGACCCCCCTTCCCAGAGTATATCGAACCTCTGATCCATGGTATATGGAACCCCTTACCACGGTATTTGGACCCCTCTACATATGGTATATCGAACCCTCTACCCATGGTCGTTTGACCCCTACACATGGTATTTTGACCCCCTACCAATGGTATATCGATCCCCGTACCCATGGTATTTTGACCCCCGCCCCTACTCATGGTCTATCGAACCCCCTATCCATGGTATTGTAGCGCTACAGGGGTAGAATTGCTAACCTCTGAACTATAGGAGTGTTCTAATTCTTACAACTACCTTCTACCCAAATATATCCGTCTAGGCAAAGTAAACCCTTAGATCAACAAATTACGTTAATTATTCCCACGGTAACAACAAATCAGCCAAGTGATGACAATGACCATGTATTTAGTCTGTGAAGACTAAATTTCCAGGTTGCAGGCTTTAATGACCATTTAGAGTGAATAAGTTTCCATATTTTATTATATTACATCAGTTCAATTCAATATCAGATCAATTTACAAGATCAAAATGTTCAAATTTAAACCCTGGTCAGTCCACAGTGTATTTAAACCAGACAATTTACAATATATGGAAACTTTGAATAACAAATGTAAAAAAAAACTATTAACAATAACAAAAATTGTTTAATCTCTACCTTAGAGATTAATTACTTCAAATTTTAGAAAGAATTATCCCCCTTTTATTAACAATAATATTTGAATCAATCTCTGAACTTTAACTAACACTATTTGAATTGCTAACCTTTATTTGTGCAAATGCTACCTTTGGAATATGTGAATGACCATTTATTATATTCCCAACCTTAGGAATATCAGTTTAGGGTATTCCAAACCTTATGAAATACTGAGTATATATAGTTTAGTGTATTCCAAACCCTATGAAATACTGAGTATCATTATAGCTTAGTGTATTCCAAACCTTATGAAATACTGAGTATTATTATAGTTTATTGTATTCCAAACCTTATGAAATACTGAGTATATATAGCTTAGTGTATTCCATACCTTATGAAATACTGAGTATTATTATAGTTTATTGTATTCCAATCCTTATGAAATACTGAGTATGATTATAGTTCATTGTATTCCAATCCTTATGAAATACTTAGTCTTATTATATTCCAACCTAAGGAATATCAGTTTATTATATCCAAACCTTTTGGAATACTACACAGTTGATTAAAGTATTTATAGAATTGTAATCCCTATAATTAATTACTAACAATTAATTGTACAATTTAGAGTTATACTAAGTTTTATTAATTAGTATTTCAAGTTAATTTAAAACTTTGAACTTGTTAAACAACTAGTCAATCATGTTAACAATTTTAATCAACTATTTATTTTACTTCCAACAAGAGCATTATTTAATTCTTTAAATAAACATCATTAATGAAAATTTTACAAGCAAGTTATGTAAAAAAATGTTTTAAAATAAATTATACTTTTACAATTTAGTATTGTCTAAATAAATAAATTATCATACAGCTTTCATAGCAACTCAACAAAATATCTTGGAGACCAGCTCCACAGTTCTGTCAAAATAAATCTGTTTCCAAGCTAAACGTTTACTATTTTAGTTACTTTAACTTTCCATATCTTTGATTAAAATGTATTTTCAAAAATAAATTATTATGCCAAAAGTGTTAAAACATATATTTCAGCCAGAGACTCAAAAATACTGACCGTTCCAGTCAAAACCAAAAACAGAACTCCTAATGTCTGACGTCAAATGATGTCACATCGAACGTAAAAATATTCCACCATCGGTGGGGAAAATCCCACCGATGGTGGGAAATCACCAAAGGTGCACGCGCATTAACAAAATATTTAATACAATTTTAAACTTCAATAACTAATAACATATTTCTTATCTTATAAAAATAACTCTTCAAAGTTAAAGAAATAATTTTTCTACAACATCTAAATCATCCGCCACACCGGAAGTGAACAATTGTAAACAACAAGTGGTTGATGAATGAGACTGACAGCGGGCTCATAATATGGCCAAATTCTTGCGAAAAAACACATGACAGCTACTATAAAATGCATGAATGGATTACTACTGATCCCAGGAGTTACAATATGTCCAGGGTTACAATATACATAAACTTAAAACGATTGACAAAATAAGTAACGTAAATACACTTCCACGTTAAAAAATGGCAACTGCGCATGAGCTGAAATTGACATAATTTTGTGTATTCAGTGCCAGTTTTTACTACGACTACAGGTACTTTACAAATGGAAATAACACATAACCCGTATAATGAATATAAAGGACTGACCAGGTACATAATTAATGCATACAATATATATATATATATATATATAGCGATTCAGTTCATTTCAACAATAATAGCCATGCAATCTTCAGTTCCCACATTTTCATGTTTAGCAGACAGCAATATTGAACATGTGCTTACAAAAATGATTCCAAAGAAAAATGTGAAACTACGATAAAGTTAACAATTCCAGAAGTTGGATATTTTGCATTTCCATTACTTTAATAAAAATGTGAAGCAGTCAATTTATCCTTATTTTCTCTGAACACATTACCAAGAAAAATAATGCATTGCTGTCTGACAGGCAAAAATATTATACATTCAAGTATTGTTTATGTATGTCGTATTTTGTACAAATAGTACAAACAGCAATACTTCCTCATACACAACAATGCATATGCAAACAAGACAAATGGTATTTGTCTTAATATTCATCACAATACACATAAACAATTTACACCCCATCTTTCCTCCCTGATGGTTCTCACAGTATATTGAACCCCGTACCCATAGAATTTCGACCCCACTACATATGGTATATCAAACATTGTACCCGTGGTATTTTGACCCTTACCCATGGTACATTGTGTATATTGAACCCCTTACCCATGGTATATCGGATCCCCTATCCATAGTATATCGAACCCCATATTGATGGTATATCAAACCCCCTACCCATGGTATATCAAACCCCCTATACATGGTATTTCGAATCCCTCACCATGGTATTTTGACCCCACTACCCAGAGTATATCGAACCTCTTATCCATGGTATATTGAACCCATTGCCCACGGTATTTTGACCCCTCTACATATCGTATATCGAACCCTTTACCCATGGTATTTTGACCACCCCTACACATGGTATTTTGACCCAATGGTATATCGATCCCCGTACCCATGGTATTTTGACCTCCTACCTATGGTATATCAAACCCCCTATCCATGGTATATTGAACTCCGTACCCATAGTATTTCGACCCTCTACATATGGTATATCAAACCTTGTACCCATGATATTTTGACCCCTACCCATGGTACATTGTGTATATTGAACCCCTTACCCATGGTATATCGGATCCCCTATCCATAGTATATCGAACCCCATATTGATGGTATATTAAACCCGCTACCCATGGTTTAGCTTAAACATATTTTATTTGCCAATTAAACAGACAAAATGCATTAGACACAAGTAAAACATACTTATGAAGTCTTCTCCAAATTACAATTTGTTACAGCAAAGAAGTACATAAAAGGCATGCATTACTATATGTAGCACTAATAACGAATCAATGATGATATTCACACACAAAAAAAAATGAGAGAAAACAAAATTTAGAAGGTATATTGACCCATCTACCCATGGTATATCGAACCCCCTATGAATGGTATATAGGAACCCCTACCCATGGTATTTTGCCTTCCCCTACCCATGCTATTTTGGCCCCCCTACCCATGTTATATCTAACCCCCTATCCGTGGTATATTATAACGGGCCAGGCGGTACTTTGGTGATTTATATGGTAAATTTGCTGCCACCAGCGGTGCTTAGTACACCGGGAACTTTACACTAGATTTGAACAACAAATCTAGGATGCTGTGCTGAAACCCAACTCAGGTCTCAGGCAGTTTTATCTTTGTTTATTCTTTGTTTTAACATGTTTCGGTTTTATACAGTTTTTAGTTAATAAAGTGAAGACAAGTGATACGTTTTATGTGTTTCACCGTTTGATTGAATACTCAATAGTTTTGACTGTTAGCATATAGTGACAGGTAAAGAGCAGTGGTGAAATAGACGTGGAACCAGAAACAACAAACGAATCTTACCAAGCTAATGAAAATCCATTCGAAATACAGCAAAATCTGTGGGGGTAGTTTCTAATGTGGCAATTTGGAGAAAAGAGCACACTCACCTCGCTTGTGTCAGTGAATACCACACTGGAATCAATCGAGGAGAGAGAAATATTCACACAACCAAACGGCAACACGAGAAACTAAAATTGTCAGCCTATCCAGCAATCAAAACTGACTCTTGTTGGACAGACAAGAAGTGCAACTATCTCACGGGATAGGAAATGTAACAATATGACAGATCGGTGGATCCTGGGGAGACTAAAATCTACCATCAAGTAACTGAAATAATCACTGTAGTCTGAGCTGGGATCAATGGACAGAGGATAAGTTGGGCATGTACAATTCAACTGCTGCTCTGTAATTGTCTGTTTTGTAGCAATAAATAAAGTAAATGTAATTCAGTTCAACATAGTTTATATATATATTCAAATTATTCAACATCAATACAATACAATCCAAAGTCAATCAAACAACAAACCAGTGTTCAACTTATGTAATATTTAACAAGTTATTAATGCTTAGATTCAATGCTCAATTTACACTGATCTATGTTTACATAGTCGAATGCCAGGTTGTCTTTTATTTATCTCAGTTTTATTTTCAATTGTGAAAGTTACCAAGTAAAGCTTAGTGAAATGAATTTTACGCCAACCAGTTTATGAATGCATAAACCGAATTGTTAGCGGTTCCTACTATGAAGCAAGTATAAAATAATATTACGCTGACCCACTTCAATATATGAAAGTGGAATGTCAGGAATACTGCTAGGTCTAACTTACGTAGCAAACTCCTATAAAAATCCTATCTCCTAGCAACCTAGCCAACAAACAGAATAAGTGGATGGGCGAGTGTGGGCGTAGGGTGGCATGGCATGGTAAGTTTTATTTCAGCAGCAACAGCAAGAGAAATAAAAATAATTTTGAACTAACCAAACTATACAACTCTAGTCTGAATGTCAGTAAATACTAAATAAACTCTCTTATTAAGTAAAAATAAGAGAATCGGACTCAACCTACAAGCAAGCAACTTGTAGAAATGTTTGATCCGAAATGTAATTAACCTGAACTAATTTCCGCCCGAACTCATTAGACTACTAATGACATTTCCGGATAAAGAAAGTAATAAATAAGCCAAACAGTAGAAAAATGAATCAAAATACTAAACTAGAACCAGACATATACAGAATACTCTACGCGAATTCCGGATCTATAATTTATCCAATTTAGCTCCGACTTCACAATAAAACATTGTGAAACTGTCAAAGAGAAAAATGCCAAAGAAATAAAAATGTTCTTATCTTAAAATAAACTTTAAACTTTCAAACAATTCCTAACTAACCTATTGAAATGTAAGAATATCCGAATAAATTATCCAACCGTGTGGTACACTCAACCTGCACCAGGGTCAGAACAAAATAGTAAGAACACCGAAAGGGATGCTGGGCCCTTTTTATACTAAAACATTCCGCCGGGACAACCGCCGGGGTAACGACATTTCACTCCCGTCCAAATACCAGCCACACACTCGCCTCGGCAACAGTAAAATAAATTGTTCTACAATTCATAAAACGATAGAATCTTATATACACACCCATATTATCTTAGTCGACAATAATCTTAAGTTTCCTGTTACATTTTAATACACAACATCTTATTTCAATGCTAACAATAAAACGGGATTCTTACATTGATTACAAATAGTCCCGCTAGGTAAACTAAAAGAGCAATGCATTGTGGGATATTTATCCTTGACTGATTTATCACAATAACAATACCGGCCAATACACAAATGTTTGTTTGCAAATTAATACAATGTTGTGCGCCTTTACACATGTTGAACACTGGCAGTTATGAACAACTGAATACTCTGTTGAAATACGGGATCGATTTACGCAAGAATCTTAAGCTTTCAGAAAATATTTGAAGCAGAAATCATTACTATCACCAGTAACTTACAGTAAAATTGGTATTGACAAAAATCAGCTGTCTGTAAATTCACGTGAAAATTAGTAAGACATTGCCGAAAAAACGAGGAACTGCACTTGTAACTTTAAATAAAGTAGGGGATAATCTTGTTTCTTACAATATTGAACCCTCTACCAATGGCATTTTGACCTCCTTATCCTTGGTATTTTGACCTGCCTATCCATGTTATTTTGACCCGTTATCTTTGGTATATCGAACGCCCAACCCATGTTAGTTTGACCCCCCATACCCATCGTATATCGAACGCCTCTCCATGGTATTTTGATTACCCTACCCATGGTGTATCGAACCCCTATCAATGGTATATTGTATTCCCTATCCATGGTATTTTGATCTCCTACCAACGATACCGGTATATCAAACCCCATACCCATGGTATATTGAACCCTCTACACATTGTGTATCGAACCCCTTAACCATGGTATTCTCACCTCCTATCCCTGGTATATCAAACCCCCTATCCATGGTATATCGGAACCCCTACTAATCGTACTTTGACCCCCTACCCAGGGTATATCGAACCTACTAACCGTGGTATATCGGACCCCCTACCCATGGTAATTTGACCCCCTTCCCATGGTATATTGAATCACCTATGCATTGTATATTAAACCCCATACCCATGGTATATCGGACCCCTTATCCATGATATTTTTACCCCTCTACATATGGCATATCGAACCCCCTTCCCATTGTATTTTGACCCTCCTACCTATGGTATTTTGACCGCCTACCCATGTTATATTGAACCCCCTACCTATGATATTTCGGATCCCTATCCATGGTACTTTGACCCCCTACCCTTTGTATATCGAACCTCCTATCCATGGTATATCCGACCCCTACCCATGGTATTTTGACCCCTTACATATGGCATATCGAGCCCTTTACCCATGGTATCATGACCCCCCTGCCCATGGAATCCTCCTCCCTACCCATGGTATTTTTCACCCACTACTCATGGTATATCGACCCCCTATCCATGGTATTTTGACCTCGATACCCATGGTAAATCGAACCGGTTTTCCATGGTATATTGCACCTCCTATCCATGGTGCATCGCACCGCCTACCGATGGTATTTTGACCCCCTACACACAGCATATCGAACCTCCTATCCATGGTATATCGACCCCTTACCCATGGTATATTCGACCCACTACCCTTTTATTTTGACCCTCCTACCTATAGTATATCAAATCCCTTATCAACGGTATATCGGACTCCCTACCCATAATATATCGAACCCGCTATCCACGCAATTTTGACCCCTTACCTATGGTATTTTACGCCCCTACCCATGGAATATTGAACTCCCTATCTATGTTATATCGAACCTCTTAACCATGAAATTTTGATCACCCAAAATATGATATATCCAATTCCCTTTCCATGGTATATCGAACCTCCTATCCATGGTATATCGAACCCCTACCCAGGGTATACTGAACCCACTACGCATGGTATTTTGACCCCCTCCAACCAATGGTATATCAAATCCCCTATCAACGGTATATCGGTCCCCCTCTCCGTGATATATCCAACCCTCTATCGAATCCGCTATTTTGACCCCTTAACCATGGTATTTTTCCACCTCTACCCATGGTATATTAACCCCCTATCCAGGTTATATCGAACCCATTAACCATGGTATGTTGACCACCATAAACATGATATATCCAATCCCCTATCCGTGGCATATTGAACCCCCTACTCATGGTATTTTGACCCTCCTACCCATGTTATTTTGACCGCCTACCCATGGTATATTGAACCCCCTACCTATGGTATTTCGGATCCCTACCCATGGTACTTTGACCCCCTACCCTTTGTATATCGAACCTCCTATCCATGGTATATCCGACCCCTACCCATGGTATTTTGACCCCCTACATATGGCATATCGAGCCCTCTACCCATGGTATCATGACCCCCTCCCAATGGTATCCTTCTCCCTACCCATGGTATTTTCCACCCACTACTCATGGGATATCGACCCATATCCATGGTATTTTGACCTCCATACCCATGGTATATCGAACCCGTTATCCATGGTATATTGCACCCCCTATCCATGGTGCATCGCACCGCCTACCGATGGTATTTTGACCCCCTACACACGGCATATCGAGCCTCCTATCCATGGTATATCGACCCCTTACCCATGGTATATTCAACCCACTACCCCTTTTATTTTGACACTCCTACCCATAGTATATCAAATCCCTTATCAACGGTATATCGGACTCCCTACCCATAGTATATCGAACCCGCTATTCACGCAATTTTGACCCCTTACCTATGGTATTTTTACGCCCCTACCCATGGAATATTAAACCCCCTATCTATGTTATATCGAACCTCTTAACCATGAAATTTTGACCACCCTAAACATGATATATCCAATTCCCTTTCCATGTATATCGAACCTCCTATCCATGGTATATCGAACCCCTACCCAGGATATATTGAACCCACTACGAATGGTATTTTGACCCCCCTACCAATGGTATATCAAATCCCGTATCAACGGTATATCGGACCCCCTAGCCATGATATATCCAACCCTCTATCGAATCCGCTATTTTGACCCCTTAACCATGGTATTTTTCCGTCCCTACCCATGGTATATTAACCCCCTATCCATGATATATCGAATCCATTAACCATGGTATTTTGACCACCATAAACATGATATATTCAATCCCCTATCCGTGGCATATTGAAACCCCTACTCATGGTATTTTGACCTCCCTACCCATAGTATTTGAACCCCCTACCCATGGCATTGTGACCCCCTACTCATGGTATTTTGAACCCCCTCTCCATGGTATATCGAACATCTCACCCGTAGTATATAGAACCCGATATCCAGGGTACTTATGGTAGATATGGTAGGTTGAACCCTCTATTCGTGGTATTTCGAACGCCCTACCCATGGTATTTTGTCCCCCCTATCCATAGTATATCCAGCCCCTATCCATGGTATATTGAACCCCTACCCATGGCATATCAAACCCCTTATCCACGGTATATAGGACTCCCTACCCATTGTATTTTGACCCCTACCCATGGTATATCGAACCTACTATCCATGGTATATCGGACCAATACCGATGGTATTTTCACCTCCCTTCCCATGGTATATCGATCCACCTATCCATGGTATATTGAACCCCCTACCCATGGTATATATCGTACCCTTTTCCGTGGTATTTATACCCCTCTGCATATGGCATATCGAGCCCTCTACCCATGGTATTTTGACCCCCTACATATGGCATATCGAACCCACTACCCATGGTAGCTTGAACCCTCTTCCCATGGTATTTTGATCCCAATCCATGGTATATCGACCCCCTATCCATGATATTTTGACCTCCATACCAATGGTAAATCGAACCCTCTATGCCTGGAATATTTAACCCCCTACCCATGGTAATATGACTCCCCAACCCACGGTGTATTGAACCCCTATCCATGATTTATTGAATCCGCTACCGATGGAATTTTGACCTTCTACCAACGCATATCAAATCCCCTACCCATGGTATTTCGGGCCCCCTATTCGTGGTATTTTGACCCCTCTGCATATGGTATATCGAGCCCTCTACCCATGGTATTTTGACCCCTTTACCCGTGGTATTTTGAACGCCTACCGATGGTATGTTGAACCCCCTACCCATGGTATTTCGGAACCCTACCCATGGTATATCGGACCCCCTACCCATGGTATATCTAACCCCCTATCCATGGTATATCGGACCCCTACCCATGGTATTTTGACCCCATACATATGGCATATCGAACCCTCTACCCATGGTAGCTTAAACCCCCTTCCCTAGGTATTTTTCTCCCTACCCATGGTATTTTTTACCACTACCCATGGTATTTTGACCTCCATACCAATGGTATATAGAACCCCCTATGCATGGTGTATCGCACCCCTACCCATGGTATCTTGACCCGCCTACCCATTGTATTTTGACCCCCTATCCATGGCATATCAAACCCCCTACCCATGATATTTTGACTCCCCTACCCATGGTGTATTGAACCCATATCCATGGTTTATTGAATCCACTACCGATGGTATTTTGATCTTCTACCAACGGTATATCAAATCCCATACCCATGGTATATCAGACCCCCTAACCATGGTATTTTGACCACCTTACCCATAGTATATCGAACCCCTATCCATGGTATATTGAACCCCTTACCCATCGCATATATCGCACTTAAATTAGTTAAAGGCCTGGGCAATACCTTTGACTTAAACCCCAAGTGGGCAAGGACTTTACCGGTTGGAAGTTTTCATGGGATAGTTATAGAGCCCCTCACTTTTCTACAAAAAAATCAAATATCAAATTCCATAATTGACACACTGCTGTGAGCTTGAGGTGCAGAAACCCACCAAGGTACTTAAGTCAGTTAAAGGCCCGAGAAATACCCATGACTTAAACCCCAAGTGGGCTAGAACTTTGTCGCTTGGAATTTTTCATGGGATATTTATAGAGCTCCCCCCTTCCACACTTGTTTTCTTTAAATATCAAAGTTGATATTTGACACCCTGCTGTGGGCTTGAGGTGCATAAACCCACCCAGGCACTTAAGTCAGTTAAAGCCCTAGGTAATGCCTTTGATCTAATTCCCAAGTGGGTAAGAACTTTGCCGTTGGGAATTTTTCATGGGATATCTATAGAGCCCCTCCTCCTCGACATTTTTTTTTCAAATATCAAATTTGATATTTGACACCATTCTTTGGGCTTGAGGTGTAAAACCCCACCCAGCCAGTCAGTTAAAGGCCTGGCAATAGCTTTGACTTAAGCCCAAAGTGGGCAAGAACTTTGCTGTTGGGAATTTTTCATGGAATATTTATAGAGCACCTCCCCTTTCCAAAAAAATAATATCATAGTTGATATTTAACACCCTGTTGTGGGCTTGAGGCGCAGAAACCCACCAAGGCACTTATGTCAGTTAAAGGCCCGAGAAATGCCTTTGACCTAATCCCCAAGTGCACAAAAACTTTTCTGTTTGGGATTTTTCATGGGATATTTGTAGAGACCACTCCCTTTCCACATAAAAAACATTTCAAATATCAAATTTGATATTTGACACCCTGCTGTGGGTTTGAAGTGCAGAATCCCAACCAGGCACTTAAGTCAGTTAACGATCCGCGCGCGCAATACCTTTGAGTTAAACCCCAAGTGGGCAAGACCTTTGCTGCTAAGAATTTGTCATGGGATATGCATAGAGCACACACACACACACCGCTTTTCCACAAATTATTTTTCAAATATCATGATATTTGAAACCCTGCTGTGGGCTTGAGGTGCAAAAACCCACCCGGGACCTTAAGTCAGTTAAAGCCTCGGGCAATATGTTTGACTTAAACCTCAAAAGGGGCAAGAACTGTGTCGTTGAGAATTTTCATGGGATATTTATATCAAAGGTATTGCCTGGGTCTTTAACTGACTTAAGTACCTGGGTGGGTTTCTGCACCTCAAGCCCACAGTAGAGTCTTACAGTGAAATGCCATGCTCTGAGACATTCCCTATTCTACAAATAGCAACGTAATTCTGGGAATTTCTGTATTTATAGGTTATGCATCAAGACCTCTATAAAGGATTCATATACAACTAAAGGCATCCAAATTTGGCCTCAAAATAATCCGTCTATATTTACCTTGAACTCTCATTGTTTATACTATTCCATTAATTTTTTGTTAAATACAACAAAACGAAAGGAACTTTTTCTTTAAAGAGAACTACTTTTGTATATGATCTAACCTCTGATTGGTGAATCAAATTTGTGATTTGACACCTTTAAATAAACAATTAAGATAAATAAATAGAGAAAACATAATAATTTTATTTATTAAATAAATGTGACACGCA
Organism: Gigantidas platifrons; assembly: GCA_002080005.1. Taxonomy (NCBI): domain Eukaryota; kingdom Metazoa; phylum Mollusca; class Bivalvia; order Mytilida; family Modiolidae; genus Gigantidas; species Gigantidas platifrons. Next base: position 245,447 of record MJUT01038131.1, read on the forward strand.
GGTGCCGGATTTAGATTTTGTTTATTTTTCATAAAACTTATTGTTATATTTTTCTAATGTTCTTTATTTACATTTTTAGGTTGATGAGATGTCTTCATGTGAACCGGAATCTTAACACTTGATTTTGGTTGTCAATCCAAATCACGTACAGGTTTACATATAGTAAATCATTTGTTTACGCTGTGTTTATTTTAAGTTGACCGACTGTTTTGTAAGCTCGCCATCCCAATATATGGGTGTCTTCGTTATTAATCCCAGCATGAGTACGTTGTAGTATCCCTGCTGGGCTTTAAGTAAAGAGAAGAAATATTTTATGTTCGGATGAACATGGGAAATAGAATATAAAACGTATTGTATTTTACGAACCTGAGTATCTGTGTGGGATCCTGCACCTCAGGTCCAAAATAGGTTGGCAAATGTCAACTTTGCAATGTGGAGTGGGGAGGGGGGAGGGGGAGGGGCTTCATAAATATTTCTTGTATACCCAGATTTCGATTCATTGTGTTGAATATGTATTTACAGTAATATATGTATTATTTGTCGCTATACTAGAAATCTTTAAAAGTACATTTTACTCTTATTATTTTTTTTTGTTTTATTTTGACGCATATTGCCTTATTGGTCGCTAGAAATTGGTCGTTAGCTTGAGCCTGGTCATAACAAGTACATATTCGCTTCCACACATAAAAGATGAACGTCAGCATAAACAGTTACAGGAATTAATGAACGCTAGTAGTTAACTGACTACTAGCTAGGAAGGTAGCATTTGCTGGTTAAAGACCATTACTCTTAGGACAAAAATATAACTGATACTCTCTACCAGATTAAATATAAAGTAGGTACAAACCTCTAAAGATTATATATTATACATACAGTGCCTCCAAAAGAAATTATACATGGCGGGACAAGACTGCTTTGGGCCCGGGTGGAGAGGCTGCGACTTGTCTCAAATTTGAGGTCCAATAAAACCAAGCCACTGTTAAACTTTTAAATGTTTTATTTCCTGTGCAGCAGAATGTCCAGATAACATATACTTTATACAAAGCAGTGACAAACATAATGAGTTAATGCAGCAAGGTAATACTTGTTAAGTGGGCCCTTCAGAGATTGACAGGCCCCCTCTTGGCTCTACGGGACCGGATTGATGTACCTGCTGAACACCTCTCTCATAGGTCCTGTATATATATTCTAAATTGATGTGAATAATATTTATAAATTATTTTTATTTGTTTGTTCCTAATGAAGTTTTCAATATTGACCATTGCCATCCCACCCTTGTGTTTGTCCAAATGTTTTATATGCCCATTCCTTACCCTTTTGTTTTGTAATATACTCCATTAACAAGGTAAATGGTCCATGTTTTTTTTTAATTCTATGATGACAATTTGAATGCATGAATACACCTTTGCCTTTCTCTACGGAGATTTAACTTTACACGGTCGCCAGTGTTGTTTCTAATGGAACGCGGAATTTTGTTTACCTCGTTTTGTTAATTTTGCATTTAGATTTTTAATAAAGCCTTTATATTTATGTTGACCCATACCTGAAATCAATGTTGATTTGCCTCGTCTGTCAATATTTCCCATATCTTTCACCCAACGATTGACATTAAGAGGAATTGCGAGGAGATCTGATTAAATACACACAAGTTTCACTTCCAGTATGCCGCGCATTTTAAGTCATATCTCATTTAAAGGAAACAAACTACATTTTAACTTTCAACAATGTTCCCTTTAATAGTTAAATATCATGTTTTATAACATCTATACATGTACATGACCGCTCACACTCCTGTCTTGGTACAGGCAGTTAAATAAACTAACTATAAGCATGGTCCCAAACCTACTCACTTATTGAAATGAGGCGACCAACCAAGTAAAATGCCGACCATTAAATACAACTTGGTGAAAGAAGAGTTTGATGTTAGCAAAAGGGTAATCAGAATTCGTAAATCGAAGAAAAATAGACAACACAATGGCCAAAAGAAAAGGTACAAAATAACAAACGACTATCTCCAACATAATGGCCAAAAGGACAAACTACGATCTGCAATACATACACATAAAACTAAAGATCGAGTAACACGAACCCCACTAAATACCGGGGCTGAACTCAGGTACTCCGGAATGGTAGACAGTTATTGCACCACTAGTAGCACCAGTCGTGTTAACTTAGTTACGAAGATAATGCTTTTTTAATAACGTGAATTTAAACGTTTCGATAACAGGTTTATGTGTTGTTTGTCTTAATCATGTTTTTGACTACAAACGTAACTTTCGAATACTATTTTTTCAAACATGGCGACACATGAGGCGTAAATTAAAATTGGTAAAAAAATCAAAATCAATCAAAGTCTAATCAAACATAGCAGCTTGAACTACCACCCTAGTTCACCTGTAAAGGAAAACCCCATGGTCTTAACAAGTTTGCGTGAAAATTTAAATGACAGTAAATAAAAGACATGTGTGTTAATGAATGTTAAAAATAGTATACCGCATAAAGGTAGAATTTGGTGATTGAAGTTGCCTGTAGCACCAAATAATGAAGATCGCCATTTTTCAGAACTTTTCAATGTGAGGAGACAAAAGGCATAATCCATTCTCGGATTATACCTGCAATTAAAGCTCTTCCGAAAGAGCCGTGACGTCACACTAGCGGTATCGTATAGTATACCAGCATTGATCAGTTGCAATTTTATCATTAAAAAATATGCATATCGTAAAATAACGTGGTATATTTATCTCTTGGTATTTACAAAGTCATTATGACTTTATGTCAAGCATTTTATTGCACTAACTAATTACTGATCAGGACTACCCTTGTCAACACATCGACCAGTGCCAAAAAAAAACACGGGAAAGTACGACAGCATTGGCGACAAAAAACGCATGTGTACGTATAAAACGAGCTAAAACTGACACGTCACAGTTATTTAATATACGGCCAAAAAAAAAATCACGTAAAACATGAAATAATATGTAGATCTCCAATACAAATATACTCATTTATTTTATGAAAATGTAACATCGGATGGATATATTAAGAAAAAAATTAGGACGATATACAATTCTAAACGTATTGCAGTTGATCTGATATTAAAACATAACCAAAAGGCACAATGTTGGAAAGAGTCAGACACATTATTTATTCAACTAACATGATCCGCCCCCCATGACGTCACATGCAGAGGTGTCATGGCCGCTTACAAGTTACGACAGGAATTTCCAAATATTCATATTTCTAATTGAGTATATTAATGTTAATAAAGGTGTGTTTGCTTAAGTGTCCGTCTCACAGAAAACCATGCAAAATCCAATAAAATGTAACAAACCTAATTTCAGTAAAAAAAAAGGTATATATTTTCTAAATATTTGATGCCTAGTATTTTAAAATATATCATACATATTTCCTATATATTTTCATTTTTCTTGTAAAATGAAGATTTTCATTTTAGCCCTTAACCATGGCAAAAATCCGTAAAAATTGATAAAAACGCCCATATTTTGACGGTTTATTATTGTTAATACATATATCAGAAGTAAAACATCACATTGTTTCTTCAAAGTATAATGCTTAAAGACAATGATCACCAAAAATTTTGTTGAAAAAAACTTTGTGAAAATTTTTAAGGCTATCACAAAATATACTATATAAACACATTTTCGAAATCATTAAAATTCCTTAATTTTGATGCACAATATTGGAGTTGGGGAGATTTCTTTGACTTGAAATGAACATTTTCAAACAGACCAATCTCAAAGCTAAAATATATAAAAAAAAAAATCTGCCTTTGGCAAATAATTTTCAAAAAAGTTCTTGCACCCAAAAGTATGGTCATATGTGCAATTTTAGCTTAAAAGGCATTGTTTAAAATATATGCAAATTTTTGCAATAAACTATTAGTGATTCTTATTAAAGGTGATTTGTGTGTTTATTGTAAATAAATTACATGTGATATATCATTTTAATTCCCTTTTTCAATCCGAACTTTAACGTTGAGCAAGAAAATACACATGTCTATCTGATAGAGAAAGTGACGGAGTAGCCTCCCTTTTCGGAAGTCTTCACTTCTAAGATTATAACATTAGAAATGGCAGCCTCCAGTGGATAAACAACACCGTGTTATTTTTCTAACTTTTGCAACTTGCCATGCAGTTCAAACAGTATACATATATTCCAATGTAAAGCTGATGCAGCTTTCCTTATCGTTGGCCTGAAATCATCTGAAAAATTGCATGGAAAGGCACTGCCTGCGGCCCTTTTTATCTTGTACATAGCGGAATTGTCACAATTGACAACGATTCATTGAATCTCAAGATATACCAGAAACAGAGAATACTTTGGAACTAGATAGAGGAGAGGAAAAGTTCTAAGTGTATATTCAAAGCACAACAATGGAAAGGCCAGATCTAGAGAGGACCATGGAGCAAGTCCTTCCTTATGCAAAGAGTATTACCTGAAAACAAGACAAACTATTCAAGTTAGTTCTAGTAAGCTAAATACATCAAGAGAAAAACATTTCTAAGTGGTTATTGCTAGAAGTCCATTCAGTGAGAGACTAACTATTCAACTTGAGAAAAGAGGGCTATGTTTTTTTTACAAATACTAAACAACTATTTTGGTGTAGGAGATGAAGAAGAACAAAATAATATTATGATTCATGCATTATATTATATTAAATAATGATAAATTTAGAAAAAAAATATTTTGCTGCAAAGCGTCAATCATTTTTAAATCCAGGGAAGCAAGTTTAAAACCATAGCCCCCACCCCTTAAACTATACATGTATATAAGTTGAATGCTTAGTCCCTTAGTTTGGTCTGTGAAATACAGGTTTATATTATTATTGTGCAACAATAAATTCCACCCCACTGTACAATATATCTGTTCAATAACTTCCAAACCTCAACTGAATCTTTATTGATTTGAAATTTGGTTATGTTGTAATCAACAATAAAGGATATGTCAAACTTGAATTTTGGGTTTTAAAGTTACAGGAGGCCGGGTCATTTGTATCACATTGACATATTTCTTTTGGCTAATGTTATTTCAGCCGTTGTATTATGTTTTTTCAAGCTTATGAAAAAAGGCCTATTGGCTATTTTGAGTGCAAATGTACATGTAGACTAGTGAAACTGAGACAGATGAAATAGTTTGTTGTATAGAGCAAGGCTAACATTATTTATTTTCATAGAAATCTGGAGTAATATTTGATATATATCCATTTTCGAAAAATATAGAATGAATTAAAGCCAGCTTTAGAAACGTGTACATGTAGTAACTACTTCCCTACATATTTTGGCTTCAGCATAGTGTATTTTAATCTCGTTGAGATTATATTTCCAAAGAAATTTTCTGCTTCAGAAGGCAGCCAATTTAAAAAAAGATTGCAACATGTATCCATGTGTCCCCCGCCACAATAGAAAGATGTGTAATGTGAGTGTAATGTTATCCATGTGATATATTTATAAAATTCAGAAAGCATCCGAGATGCAACAGCCGAGTTGCAAGTCAAAATATTGGGGTATTTAATCTGTCTATTCACCCTGATCATAAATATATATGGCTTAGGGCTGGGGATCTCAACCATTAAAAAGTTCATTTTATGTAGGGGGTGGGGTATGACCCCGGGGCCTTAGCTATAAGGCATTTAATTTACCTAGTCACCCTGATCATAAATATATATGGTTTAGGATGGGGATCTCGGTCATATTTTTTTATAGATTCCCAGAGGGGCGGGACTGAGCTGGGGAGAAGGGGAGGGAGAATATTGCATCCTCAACTTCAGATTGGCATCTCCACCCATACAAAATATTAAGTTCCTATCTTTTGTAGTTTCAGAGAAATGTGTAATTCTCAAAATATGTACTTTTTCTATAATTTTTTTTTTTTTTTTCGAATTTTGCCCAGTTTCAAACTGAGAGCGCTTACAATATATCCGGACAGACGGACGGACGCCCGGCATTTCCGTATCTCTCGCTCCTCTTTTTAAGGAGGCGGAGGACAAAAATGGGTTTATTTTTTTCGTCAACAGATTTACTTGAAAACAAAAGCATAATTAAAGAAACTAGCAACTCATTAAGAAACCACTTAACATGAACTTCCAACACTGAAGAATAAGGTTGACAAATGCAAATTATGAAGTACGTCATGTACATGTATACATGTAGTGTATATTATCGTATATCACTTTTATTTTCTAGAAGCATTCTAACAAGTAAAGGAATTGATGGAAAACACATATAGTGAAAATGAACAAAATATGTCTGAAAAACCGGAGTGGTTGAATCCAAGTCAGATAAAAAGTTACATGTCATCTTTCCTTACTAAGCCGAAGACAAAATAAGAAACTTCTTCGAGTACTCTACAAGTTCAGTTTAAGGAATTACCCAAAGAAAATGTTTGTCAAGATGAAGCTCTATCAGAGGTTATTGTAGTGTTAGAAACTAATGATTATAATTCCAATATTGAAAATAGTGTACACTGCTGTGAACATGTAAATTAGCCATGATATGCAGGGATTCTAATTTATTTTCATTTTTTCAAATTAAAGTTAGCTTTGAACACTTCAAGCTTTGCATGGTGGTTAGACACAATATTTTAAATGTTCACATGTGAATAAGCATAATATATGTTCAATCTCTTGTTTTTATTTCATTTCATATTGATGGGATATCCTTTTTCTGATAATTAGAATATCAACTTTTCAATTTATTGGCCTATTTACCGAAATGCACAAATCTAATACATTTAAACTTGTAATATGTAATTATGTAAGAGTGTAAGAGGCTTTAGATACAGATCCATGATAGAACAACCTCAGAAAAATAAACGTATTATTGAGAAGAAGTTTCACTATCTCATGTAGGATATGATGGACAGAGCCAAACTAAATCGGCTTATTTTAACACAATCACATACATATTGTTTTAAATTGTTTAGGAGCTGGCTGCAAATTCATATGCTTATTGTAATGGCCTTTATTTTCTTCACTTTTTTTTGACAATAGGATTAACTTAATTTCAATTATTATTTCATTATTCAAACATAAGCTGCATATCTCAGAAATTATTCAATCCCGTACAATAGTAATATTATTTCAGTATGGTGGCATTATAGTCATTGCTGTCAGCACTTTGATTAAGATTTATTTTGGAGTGCACTGTTAAAAAACGAATCAATAGATTATTCTGAAGCTGCTGTGAAAGTTTAATGATCAAATTGACTTTAGAATTGTAACTCTAAAACAATAGGTTATTTTGGTGAATTATTTGTTATTAAACACTTTAAAAGTATAAAATAGAAAATCGGGGTCACAGACCTTATTAAAAAAAAACTGAGAAAATGTGTTTTCCTCTACAAATTATCTCCCCTTATAAAATAGGAAATTTCAATAAGTATGAAATACCTCATACAAACTAAAAATAGTTTACTTATTTTATCTAATTTATCACCAATAAATCTTACTAGATCATTTTGAAAATATAGTCTCTAACATTGTTTCCCGTTTATTACGCTAATTTCTCAAATCCAGATAGTTAAATTTTCACAATTTAAAGTTCGAGGTTTACGATAACTTTAAAATGTGAAAATTTAACTATGGAGATTTGAGAAATTATCGTAATAAACGGGAAACAATGTTAGAGATTGTTTCTCTAATGAACCACTAAAAATATTTGCAAGTGACCCCCAAGATGCCATTTCCCCTAATGTGTCGCGCACCGATAGATCCTTTATAGTATCCTAAGCCGGAATGCTACATTATATATACCATGTCTGATAGCTGGATAACAGATATATTACGGATTTAACAATTGTTTTTTAATATGTCTTTTATTTTAATTTTTTTCGTATTTCTATATGTTCTTTTCCGTACCTTTGACGTCATTCTTCAATGAGGTCAAAATATGTGCCACGTCATGTTTCATGAAGAAAAATACTATGATTTCAATACAATATTAGTGAGAAAAAGAACCAAACACCGGTAAGAGGGCAAGACGGAAAACTCAGACAAGGATATCTGACATTTTAAATATTTCATAAAGCGATTTGTCTACATTATTTAAGCGTTGCTAAGATGAGCATAGAAAATTACCTAATTCGTAATTCACCAATCAGCGACTGAGAACAAAGTGATCCACACGTTGATTATCGATTTTGTTCTCACACAGGTTGAGAAGTGTGAAAATTGAACAAGAATTAGAGAAACAAAGTTTTAATTAAATTCAATTTTAGCCAGATGCATAAAATGGATATTTTTATTTTCTCCTCCAAGGGAGATATTTCCTGTTATATATGTACATTTTTTGCATAAAAGGCCATATACTGATTTATGGGTATATCAAAATGTGGCCTGTAAAAAATTCATGCGACCAAATATTGAGTATATCATGTTAATTGATACAGTGAATGTTGATTAATACTGGATACTATATGAGATAGACACATTTTATGCTATATGGAGGTTGAAATATTGTAAAAATCATTGTTTTTGGCTTCATTTATATTGAAATACTGGAAAAATAATTCAGTCAAATAATACAATTTGAAAAAAAAATATTGTGTATGTTAATTGTACTTGGCCAAAAGTATTTCATGGACAACATTTCATAAGGTTTTGAGAATATCACTATGTTACGAGTTTGCATGGTTTTCTGTGAGACAGACACTTAAGTATTATATATACCATGGAACTTACGAATTAACTTATTTAAACCAACAAATCCGAAGGAAGAGTTGGCTTAAGTAAGTTCACGAGTAAGATTTATGGTACATATGATTTGTAACAGAAATTACTTGATTGACAGATCTATGAAGTCAAAATCATGGAATAACAGATCTATGACGTCAAAATCATGGAATAACAGATCTATGAGGTCAAAATCATGGAATAACATCAAGATCTCCATGTTAGACCATGGTGGGTAAAAGTTCACTATTTTTAAGTTGATTACTGCATACAAAAATCAAAGGAAAAATGCGTATTTATGCTACAATAATTAGTTATTTACGGATAACAAGTTACAATGTATTGAATTATAACAATTGTTCAACTGACTGGAGTTTTCCTTTAACCTCTAAGCACAAAAAGAAAACCATGGTAGACGATGATAAACATCTAGGTCATTAGTTGGACAGGCATGAATAATGAAAGGGTTAAAGAAATCCACCTGCCCCACCCTATATAACATTTTCCAATTGCCAAAGCCAAGAAAACAAACACCACACAATAGAAGATTATGTACATATTCGCTTTAATTAATTTTGCATTATACAGGATAATACAAACAATACAATGCAACTGTCAGTAAATGAATCTAGTAAATGACCATAGTTATCCGACATTATAATAAACACGTTGACAATCTGATAAAGGAAAGAAAGATTAATGAACATAATATAAGTAATACTCTACATAATATAATTAATACTCTCTACATTTGCATAATGATAGCAGGCAGACACAAAAAACATGAAACCTATGATGTTAACCGCAAAATGAAGATGGCATTGTACACGCTCCCTTTTTCCAACATTATTACCTGAATTGTGTTAGTAATAATAGAAGATTTTAGAATCTGTGAACAAGCTCAATAATCATTTAAATGGCGTCAATCGGGTCTGCTTTCCATACAATTGTAAGGGTCTTCTTCATGCATGTTGAGAAATGCTTCATTATTGAATTTGAATTGTACCACGCCAGGAGAGTAAACGGACATTTGTGTTAGGGGTATGAATGTTGACACTGTTTCTGCGATTGCTCGATTGGGTTTTGGAATTGTTGCGACAATATGGTATTTTTTATATCTCGAGTGTTCGACTTATATCGCGAGTGTTCGACTTATATCTAAAATGCTCGACTTATATCTCGGGAGTTCGACTTAAGAGTCTCTAACAATTTCGAGAGTTCGACTTAGTAGCTCCAGATAAAAATAATAAACTGTGTGTCCTAATCCAACTAACTTAATTATAAATTTTGTAAAATTAATTTTAAAATTATTTTTTCACTTGTCTTTGCTACGAAAGATTTAAATCAGTCTTGCAACCTTTTGTTGGCCAGTGTTTATGATATTGTCGCTGAATTATCTGCCATTTGATTGACCTTACCAGTATCCTTACACTTAATTTTGAAGGTCATATTTTATCATGAGCTTCCAAGATAAACTTAGCACAGCAAAACATTGAACACGTCTTATATTCGTGTGGTGATGGTATATTCAGACGAATTTAACAGTAATCTAACTCAGCATTTAAAAAAACATGGCACATTATCAGTTTTCATATTATCTAGTGACACATGTTTATTCCAGTCATCTTTTAGTGGGGTTCGTGCTACTAAATCTTTAGTTTTATGTGTATGCTTTGTAGATCGTTGTTTGTCCTTTTGTGCTTTTTCTTTTGGCCATTACAATAGCATATACATATAAAGTAAATCTCTTTCGGTTGATTCGATATTCCAGAGTTTGTGATTCCTATTACGATTGCATTGATGAAGCTACTCAGCCGAAGAATGTCTAGTGCCTTAAATTGAAATTATCACTTCAATACCAAAGGGATAACTAGAAGCCGTAAATTGAAAAAAGAACAGACAATGCAATGGCATAGAGAGAAAAAAGACAAAAGAACAAACAGTGATCTACAAAACACTAACACAGACAAAAAAGATCAAGCTAGACTACCTCCACTAAAGCCGAATGTGTTCCGGAAAGGTAAGCACTTTCTGTTCCACTTGTAATACCCGTCGTGTTACTCTTGTTACAAACCCGGTGATAAGTTATTACTAGGGAAAGGACCGGATTGTGATAAATTTGTTAACCGTAACCTATCATCTGAGTATGATCTGTTTGTCGTAGTCGCACAGTGTACTTCTTTGTCCTTTCATAATTAACACCGTTGGTGCCACTAGTGGACCTGCTTTCCTTTCCGAAGCACCTGCGTTCATCTCCGGTTTTTAGTATGGTTCATGTTGCTCAATATTTAGTTCTTTGTGTACTCTCATGTTGACCAGTGCTTATGATTTGGTCGCTGAATTGCCTGTCCTTCGAATGACCCTTTAAGTATCCTCACATTTAATTTTGAAGGACATATTTTATCATGAGCTTCCAAGATAGACTTAGCACAGCAAACATTGAATATGTGTTATAAGCGTGTGTTGATGGTAAAGACAAGTGTACTCAGACCAATTTATCAGTAATCTAACTCAGCATTTAAAAAAAAACACGGATGGCACATTATCAGCTTACGTATTATCTAGTAGCACATGTTTATTGCAGTCATGTTTTAGAAGGGTTCGTGTTACTCCAGCTTTAGTTTTATGTGTATATTTTGTAGATCGTTGTTTGTCCTTTATTTGGCAATTGTGTTGTCTGTCCTTCTTCGATTTCCGAATTCTGATTACCCCTTTCGTATCTCTAAACTCTTATTATAATGAATTGGTGCTGAATGGTGAACAATTTGTAAATTGGGCAATTTGTATAAGACATTTAATGTTTAATTTAGCTTTGAATGATTTGTGGTACAACCAGTGGTTATTTGATTGATTGATTGATTGATTTTTGGTGTTTAACGCCAATTTCAACAATATTTCAGCTTTATCATGGCGAACAGTTTTAGTGGTGGAGGAAGCCGGAGTACCCGGAGAGAACCACCGACCTTGGGCAAGCAACTGGTAAACTTTATCACATGGGATTGCGAGTCGAGTGTACCCTTTTTTGTAATTTACAAAGCCGGGCGCGAACCCACGCCGTATTGGTGATAGGCTTGTATGAGCTGTTATATCCAGAGACGTAGCTCATTGAGCCACCCGGGCCCCGTGGTTATTTGAAATTGATAAATCCTTTTTACATGTTGTTAAGCATTATTTGTATGACGAAGCCAAACAAGATCTTCATCGTATTCTTGGTGATTCTTCGAATTACAGTTTGATTTACAGAGAAGTATACCTGTTATGTTTAGCCTAGGCCTTCGCCATTTAAATTGGTACAGGTTCATTTTGTACAAAAGAGATCTTTGTAATTTACGGAGGTTTATATTAAGATAAAAAAAACAATGCTGTATAATGTATGGATTTAATATGTCAATGTTAACATTTATTTCTGACGTATATGATGTGTTGTATCATATATCATTTTTGAATGTATGTTGTGTAGATATACTGATAAAATTTTAATGTTTAAGGAAACAAAACATTGCATATTATACAGTCACACGTGCTTAAAGTAAAGGTATCTGTACTGATGTATTATTACTAATTACTAATCAAGGAGAGAATTGTCAATATTTTGGTCTTACCTATTGTATCATTACAATTGACCTCTAGCAAAATGTCTACCTTAAAGTCTGCTTCCATATACAACAAAATACATTTTGATTGGTTGAATTTTATCACATTTAACTTTGTTTCTTGACTTGAAAATACACCACTTTGATATAAACATTATTACATTTAATAGAAATTCATGTAGAACCACATTGAACCCAAACATTATATTGTTGTCATTGTATTATTTACTACTGAAATGTACAGTTCATAAATAATGTAATTATTGATAAAACTAAGGTTCTCCTCCCTCTGACATAAAACTAAGGTTCTCCTTCCTCAGACATAAAACTAAGGTTCTCCTCCCTCAGACATAAAACTAAGGTTCTCCTCCCTCAG
>MJUT01038131.1:260532-279224 GCA_002080005.1 Gigantidas platifrons
ATAAAACTAAGGTTCTCCTCCCTCAGGTATAAAACTAAGGTTCTCCTCCCTCAGGTATAAAACTAAGGTTTTTCTCCCTTAGACATAAAACTAAGGTTCTCCTCCCTCAGGCATAAAACTAAGGTTCTCCTCCCTCAGGCATAAAACTAAGGTTCTCCTCCCTCAGGCATAAAACTAAGGTTCTCCTCCCTCAGGCATAAAACTAAGGTTCTCCTCCCTCAGGCATAAAACTAAGGTTCTCCTCCCTCAGGCATACACATGCTTGTCATATATTTTGTTGAAAGGTTTTTAAATAGACTTTGAGCGAAAGGGATTTTTTCCACTTACAGAACATATTTCAGATTTTTTACTCATGTATTTTGTCAGTTGCGGGACATCGTATGCATGGCTACGGATTACCCTACATCTATGGAGAATTTGTATTTGAATGACAATAACTGCAGTGTGATCCATTTTCTCATCTACGTCGCTATCCATTTTCCTACGTGCATGTATTTACACTGAATTTAATTCACGTTCTAACATGACCTCCTTCTTTCGTTTTGTTAACAACTGATAGAATTATCCATTCGGTATAATCTCATTAGCACATGCGCCGGTGAATGTGACCGACTTTTTTGTTGGCAGCATACATTGTAACCGGAATAATACCGATAGAGGGCGCAGTATTATTCGAGTTACATAAATTGTGTGCGACATTTTCCGCGAGTGTAAATATAAATTACCGTCTTCAAAGTATACTACGTATTTGTACTCTAAGGCATATCAGAATGGAAATATATCAAGGAAGCCAGAATGTGTTTTGAGTTTTGGCTCGGGATAAAATACTAATATCCGCCAATCCATGTTAAAACTCCCAACACATTCTGGCTTCCATGGTTTATTTTTTAATCAGCACATACTTGCATATAAGGTATGTTATTTTTTTTATCAATATTGCATTTAAATATGTTTTATTCCGAGCCAGTGATGCCACTGGGGCATTAGTAATCAGTGAATATACCAGATACTTGAAGTACACCCCAAAAAGGAGCGATCGTATGGTAGTTGGATTTACAACTATCTGAGCAATCAGTGTATATCTCGACTAACGTTGCGAGTTTGAACTCCGTTCATGGCGATGCAACAATATGTGATAAAGTTGGTCGGTTGTTTTCTCCAGGTACTCCGGTTTCCTCCACCAATAAAACTGACAGCCACGATATAGATGAGATATTGTTGAAAGTGGCGTTAAACACCATAAACTAACCGCTAAATGTGTGTTCAGGAAAAAGTCATATTGACAACTCCCAGCAAGCTGTTGTTTATTTCTGAACATCTGTAAATTGTTCCTTTCAATTTATGCAGTACGTCATTATCAACACTACGGTAAAACTATTTACTATTTCTATGCAACGAGGTTTTCGGGGGTATCTATTTTATCTACTTGATATTTGTCGGGATAATACAAATTCAGAATGAAATTAAATGAAAAAGAATCTTTTATTACAAATACAATGAATAAGACAAATAATTACGTTAATGAACACCTATCTTGAGAAACCAAAGGTCTAAACAGCATAGGCAAAATAGACTAAGATTTGATATATACAAGGGAGATTGATCTTACTTTTGCATTCATTATTAATAATTACGCAAATTAGGAACTCTCAATTTCAAACATCTGATGAAGTATGTCAGCACTGACTACTGATCGAAGTGGATGATATCCTTGGAAACTAATAATCCACCAGCAAAGTGTATCGACCCAGTGATAGTAAATAATAAGGTTTATATCTCATGTAATCCGTATGACTCGTAAGACGAGTTTGAAGATACCAAAGGGGTAATCATAATCCGTAAATCGAAGAAGAACAGGGAACACAATGGCCAAAAGAAAAAGTGCAAAAGGACAAACAACTATCTACAAAACATACACACAAAACTAACGATCGCGTAACACGGTCCCCACTAATAACCGGGGGTGATATTAGGTGCTCCGTAAGGGAAAGCAGTTCCTGCTCCACTGGTGGCATCCGTCGTATTAGTCTAGTTACAAAGCCGGTGATAAGTCATGGATGGTCATTTGTGACACATATATTCCATAACGGTCAACCAAGTCATGGTGGCGACCGTAAAACGTTCGAAGTAATGCTTTCAATTTAACCAAGGGGAACCTTTGGTTCAGTAGCTTCCTTGTTGGCAGAAACTCTCTATCAAGGAAATCCTGATACGAACCAATGGTTGCTATTCGATGACAATCTCATTCTTTCATTCCATCATTTCATTTGGTACATGCATCTGCCACGAGATTTATATAAAATTGACGTTAATTGGTGATCTATAAATAGAGAAAAGAGAATCATGAAGATGAATGGGTCACTTTTATAAACAAAGCATGCTACATGTGTCTCTTTTCCACGTGGCTAATCCAGAGCAAGTTTACAAACAAGTAATGTTGTTGGTAAAAGAAAGAGTACAAACGTGTGGAATTATGAAAAGAAAGTTTAAACAGTGATGATCAACCATTCCATCAATATCAACAAAATAAACAGCCACATCTCACCTCAACTCATTGAACATAAAAAAATGGCACATAGCATTGAAAATATCCATGCTTAGAGTATCAGAAGATATGATGAACATGTGTCAATATTAATGTTGCCCTGTAACGAGAGGCAACGTCTACTCACAACAAGTTATTGCTCATGTGGCGCTAACTAACATTTAGCTCTAAGGGCTAGCATCAGCTTTATTTACACAATGTTAAATGAATTAATATATATTTATTTTATTTTCAAATTTGCATATGTTATTTAGGTAAGGGATTACTATAAGAGTTACTCCTGTTTCTGAGTCATATGTTCCATTGTATTATGAAGTAAAAGTTTATATATCATTTATCAATTAAATATGGTTAAATCAAGGGCGAGTTGTGCATTTGATTTGTCTCTTACAGTCGACGGAAACATCTTTCGGAGATGTTCCACCCACGACTGGAAAATGTACTTTTCTGTACCCCGAGTTTTCATCGGGAAGGGAAATAACTAGTGGTGCTTTTGTCAGAGAACAAATTGAACCTTTTAGTAAGTATGAGGGTGCATCGGAAGACATGTGTTTAACAACTGTTGTAAATTATATCGAGGGTGTTGTGCACTACACATACTGAAATCGTATGTGAATCCGTCGAGGCCGCGAACGTATTGTAGCTTGTGGTTCGTGTTGCCCTATTATGTGTCTTTACGTCCTGAGTTCCGTCTTGTGATGTCCGTTACGATTTCCGCGATGTTCGGTTCATCTTTATCGCCTGTTGTTTGTAGGATGACTCATGTCTTATTTACGTTATTTTAGTTTGCTTTCGCATAGCGTTGTCCACCAGATATTGTGTTGTGTCTTTGCTTTGTTTTTCTTCGTCATGTGTACCCTATGTTGCCAGTTTATTTGGATTGTCATTGTTTGATTGACCCTTCGGTGTTCTCTAAAATTATTTACATCGACATATACAATACGCCTCTGTCATCTCTAAAGGGTTGAACTTCTTTCATGCCTGTGGCGATCTGTATTTGATAGCACTTTATGTAATCAAAGTTTGTCTTTACTTGTGTCATGTCGTTTTTTTTCTTTGGGTACACTAGTTGCACCCACCAATGAAACTGATCCTTTTTTGTAACGATATAACTAAAATATTGTTGAAAGTGAGGTTAAAATGCCTTGAACAGATATTAAGAAACATAAATTATTATGTTTTGTAAAAGATTAATGTACTAATATTTTGGAATAACAGGGGACTCTTCTAAACAAGTACCCTTAAACAGGGTCCTCTCTTTTCAAACGTTTTACAGCAAATACAGTGTGATGCAATTACTCATTTTTTTCTTTTAGTATATCATTATGCTGTCATTAGGTGTGAACACATTTCTTTTATTCTATATTGTTTGTGCAATCTCACACTTATGCTAAAACCTGATGCATTTTGGTAAAAACGAATGACCTGTCAATTTAGCCAGTCTGTGTTATAAAAAGAAAGTTACAACTATTTGGATATAACCTTATGTTCCTTTGGAATTCATTATCTCTTATATTAGATCTTTACAGCAATGCAATGGCTAAAACAAACAGAACAAAAGGACAAAACAATACATAGAAAACCAAATGTTGAGCAACAGGAACACAACTAAAAGCCAGAGTAAACTTTGGTTTTCCTGAAGTACAAGCGGTTCCTGCTTAAAACAACTGACCTGCCGCAAGTCACTGAAAAACGTTATCACATAATGCTGTATCGAGTGCACCTTGCCTGAGCGGGATTCGAACCCACAACATCAGTGGTTATTTCATTATTCTACCTTTACGTGATGGTTGTGATTCTATTATGTATGAGCTATTATGAATATATATTATGCTTAAATACTAAACAAGGGCCGTCGAGGTCGTATGGTAGTTGGATTTACAACTACATATCAGAACTAAAGTTGTCAATTCGAATACAGCTAATGGCGAGGTTTATTCTATACAACATTATGTGATAAAGTTTGTCAATGACTTGCAGCAGGTCGGTGGTTTTCTCCGGTTTCCACCACCAATAAAACTGACTGCCACGATAACACTGAAATATTGTTGAAAGTGGCATTAAACACCACAACCTTAACGATAATAATTAATATATTTGAAAACAATAGGGAAACAAGTAATAATAACTATAATTTCAAAACGGTAAACAAATTCATTATACAGGTGTCTACCTTTTATAAGGCCTTCACACAAAAAAAGCAACTCATTATCAAACCAGATTTCAGATGCACTGTTGAGGGGACAATGTACTAGCTCCCTCCTGATATTAAGGCCATTTTTTTTTTTGCAGAATGGATTGTCTTATAATATGGGTCATAGTATGCAATTAATTTACTGAAATTACAATATGTGATGTAAATGCAGGGACAAACCCAACATAAGATGTAATATATTTTCATTATTTCAGAATAATACGACGACCTTTTCTCCTCTACGTAGATGTCTTCACATCTTACACTGTAACAGTTGTATCTAATATTGCCATTCTATAAGTCCACTTATTACATTTTTATTTATTTGTTATAGTTTATTATAAATATACGCACTTCTTATTTCTGACACACGAAGTATTCATTTTCTTGAATATACTTATATAAGGCACCAAACCATTTTACAACTGGGGGTGGGGAGGGGTAGGATTTTTTTTTTTGGAGAATTTATGTCCAAGTTAGTCTAAGTGGTTTTTGAAAACACCACGGACAAAATGTGTTCAAAATTATCAATTAAAAAAAAAAGAAGAAGATCAGAAGAATCTCCAAGGAGTGTATGCAGTGCAGATCTAGAAGACAGCATTGGAAAAGAACAAAAACCTTATTGAAGGAAAATAACAATTTTTCATGTTTGAGATTATTATAGTAGCAATTATGAAATTATGTTTATTCAACTTTATTGGATCAAAGACAACTTTATGCAAATATACATTTTTATGAGAGAAAAAAAGAAGCAACATAAAAATTAAAAATGCTGTAGCATGTCGAAACTAAAACATAACATATATGAACACTACCAAGTAAAACAAAGTAAAAATTTTAACTAGAACATAAAAAGTCTCTTTTTAGTAACATAAAATCTCATTAAGTTTGGAAAATTTGTTTCCACCATATTAGGGGTAAATGAATGTTCTTGTTGTTCTGATTAATATCTGTAGACTTATCATCTCTGTTTGTAAAGTTTGAGCTCTACAAGCTCTGTTTGAATTGACCAGTAAATCTTTTGTAAAAAGAAATATGTGAACATTTGTTTTGTCATGTATGTATAAAAAACATTGTGATGTACCTGATGTGTAATAGAATGGCTGGTGTTCTGTGACAAGTATTGCTTCTTTGAGAACTGTTCCTTTCAATCTATGTTTTAACTTTCCCTTTTTCAATAAATGGATTTGCATTTAGAAACCATTCGTTGTTTGTTTATTATACCAGAGTGAAAAGATACCACTGATCCTAGCTGCCATATGAAAGACACATTTGACACCAGATAATGGTCAGAAGAAAATAACGTGCTGACTTTACGACCAATTAAGCATGCATATGTATTCATATAATAAATGAGTGAGTGATTATTGTGTAATGCAAAGAAGAGTTTGAAGACACCAAAGGCGTAATCAAAATCCGTATATCTAAGAACAGACAAAACAATGACCAAAAGAAAAAAGACAAAAAGGACAAACAACGATCAACAAAACATACATATAAAACTAAAGATGGAGTAACACGAACCCCACTAAGATAAAAACCGGGGGTGAACTCAGGTACTCCGGAAGGGTAGGCAGTTCCTGCTCCACTAGTGACACCCGTCGTATTAATCTAGTTACAAACCCGGTGATAAGTCATGAATGGGGAAAGGACCGGGAAGTGTTTACGACAAGTGGAACATCACGGTGGTCATTTGTGACACAGATATTCCATAACGGTCAAACAAGTCATGTTGGCGACCGTAGCACTTTGGAAGTGATGACTTCAACTTAACCAAGAAGAACCCTTGGTTCAGTACCTTTCTTGTTAGCAGCAACCATCAATCAAGGAAATCCTGATAGGAACCACAAGCTTTGGAATATCGTATCAACTGAGAGATATATACTCCATATACAGGTGTTGCTCGAATGTTGCTACATATAAATGGAAAGTTCACAATGAGAAAATTGTAATCATCTCTTTTGTTCTAAAGTTTCTTTCTTAAGCGGCCCTCACTGCCAATTCAGCAATTTTTCAGCTATATCATGGCGAAAAAAAGTTACTTTTAAATGAGATGATGATGTGGTCCGCATTGTACTAGACCAACACGCGTAGATGTATGTTTATAGTGCTAGCTCACTGAAACAACCTTCCGTGGATAGACATGTCGCCCCACTCGGACACATTATCCTGATTCCTAGTCAAGCAGTGTTGCTCCTTCTCCTTAATGCTGCGTGCTTAGTGGTGAAGCAACAAATACCAACTTAATAGCCCTTAGGTTAACCCGTTAGGGGCGTGAATCCACAATCTTCCGCACTCCACGCTCATATAAAAAGAATTGCATAATCTAAATCTAATGGGGGAAATTAAATAAATTTTTTTTAGAAACTACCCCACGAAGGTGTCTTCCATCTAATCCCTCATTTTGTACATCGATGATATATTGAGACAGTTATAGTTTTCCATGTATTGCCCCAGTATTTCTGTTATCATCATGGTTATTAATTACCAGATTTTGAGTGAGTTCACCATCTTCATCTTGAGGATTGTTATTGGCCAGTAAATTGATTGTCTTATCATCATCGGGTTCCGTCGTGGTCTTCATCGTATGATAGTTGGATTTACAACTACCTATGCAATCAAAGCATAACACCACCGAAGTTGTGAGTTCAAATCTCGCGCAGGAGAGGTGTACTCGATACAACATTATGAGATAAAATTTGTCAGTGAATTGCGACAGGTCGGTGATTTTCTCAGGGCATTCCGGCTTCCTCCACCATGAACGCTGACCGCAACGACATAACTGAAATGTTGTTGAAAGTGGCATTAATCATCATAATCCTAACGCTAACCCCCGTCATCATCTAGATCATCAATATGATCTTCATCTTTTTTTTTATGAACCTACTATAGATCCTTGCACTCCCTTGTCTTCCCTTATTAGTAAAAATTGTTCATCTGGATGTATAACGCCGGGAGATAATTCACTAGGGATGAAGCAGGGAATTTTGGACAGACATTAAAACTTGGACAGTTTTGTGCTTACCAATAAACTTTCCTCCTACTATTTCCAATGTGTGTGTTACTTTTTTCTTTCAGTAAGCGCAAATCCCATTTAGGAATAAATCTAAATCTTCAAACATTAAACACTAACACAAACATAAATTAACAAAATGAAGTTTTCAAATAGGGGCAAAGCAGCGAAAGTTGGACACTTTATGTGAGTTGGGTACAAGAAGCCTTTCATGTCAGACTTTAAATGCATATGTCCGACTTTAACTGTCGCTACGTTTCCGTCTTTGGCTTAGATTATTAGTCATATTCGTTGATATCCAATAAAATATCAGAACGACAGAAGCTCTAAAAATAGCAAAATCTTTGGTAATGACGTTCAGTGTAGAAATAGGGATAGTCACGTTGTTGGTGCAAGGCTTCTTGTACCGAACTCACATAATGTGTCCGACTTTCGCTGCTTCGCCCCTAATACTAGACAAAGAAAACGGAAAAAAAGGAAAGACAGAAACAGAGGTAAATTAGATACCTTTAACACACACATATATAACGGGAAACTCTGATGGCTTGTCACGTGCAATAAAAAGCAGTGTGTTAGTCCTATGAGCTCAAAGCTCCAATATTTAGTGAAGTGTTGGTACCATGACAGTATTAGTAAAGAGTGCCGAGTACTATATTGAACTTAATTCATAATATATGCGTGTACAATTTTAAAGAAACACATAAATAAGTAATAAAATATTAGTAAGAAACATTGGGTGAGCAGAAAAATTATATGACGGTGATTGTGCGTAGAAAGTTTCATTGTACTATGGTGCGCGGATAGAATGAAAATTTATAGGAAAGCTCCCCTACCTAAGATTATAGGACCCGTTGAATGTTCATAAATACCTGCTCGTTGCGTTAGTGGAGATCTCCTTTAGCTCAGTTCGTAGAGCGATGGCTTTTCATGCAAGATGTCCAGGGATCGAATCCCATCGTGGACATTGAATTTTTCGGAGGTAAAACATGGTCTACTGTTACATTTACAACACCTAAACTAAGCATCGCCAGCTATGAGCATTTCTGTGATTGTATATGTTGTGTACGAATAATGTGATGTTGGATATATTATGAGAAGATGAAGACTTGGTAAAACTTAAATAGTGGCAGACTTGCACAAATTCACAAATATACATCAACAGCCTGAGTATTTATATAGATTAAGACATGATGTCCCCATCCCACCCCAGGTCTCAATCCTTGTTATTGTAGTTTGTATTGAAGTAAATAAAATGGTCTGTAATTTATCCACTCACAAGAACGCGAACCACTTGTTGACAAACCGCAAACCTAAAATACGTCAGCCATAGCATGGTGCTCTATTGTGGAGTTTAAAACTGCAAATTGAATCATACCCTTTCTCTGTTGATTACTAAATCCGCCGTTGCCACACGGACATATAAGAAGAGTTTGAAGATACCAAAGTGGTCCAGAATCCATCAATCGAAGAGGAACAGACAACACAATGGCCAAAGGAAAAAGGACAAAACGACAAACAACGATCTACAAAGCATTACACATAAATCTGAAGATCGAGTAACATGAACAGAACGGAATTGCATTGATTCTAGTACGAAATTCACTTTATTCACAGAAAACTATCCACTTACTTTACTGTACACTTACGTAAAGAGTATAACAATGTAAAATTTTGATATCGCAACTCAAGATATCAAAATTGCAAATACTGTACGTAATTACCAACAAATTAAGATGGTTTGGTTTGGTTTATGGTGTTTAATGCCACTTTCAGCAATATTTAACCTATACAGTGGTCGTCAGTTTTATTGGTGGAGGAAGCCGGAGTACTCGGTATACCACCGACCTGTCGCAAGTCACATAATGTTGTATATCTCGCCCTGATCGAAATTCGAACTCACATCAGTGGTGATACATAAAACATATTGCATAGGTAGTTGTAAATCCAACTACGCTACGATCACGACCAGGACTATCCCCATAAAATTCAGAGAAAAATGTACACTTACTTTAAATTCTCTCTATATAAAGAGTCTATACCTAGCATACATATACATGACCGCCCTCTCTCCTGGCTTGTCACATGCATGTCAATAAAAAGTGGCGGTGTAAACAATATTATAATTAAGAAATAATGCCTGCCATGAATTATTTCGATTCTAATATGACAAATACGGTATTTTTTATGACCCTAGGACACCTTAGAAACCGAAATACAACGGCTGTTCCGTTTAGACCCTTTTACATATGATGAAAGAATCGGCGCAATTTGAGCACATATATTAAATCAAACTCCTATTGTGTGAGTAATAATATAATATATTTTTTTTTTCATTTGTTTTTAAAATTTACCTTTGGGGATTCCCAGTATGCACATATACATTCCATTGATGTGTGTCACGCATGAATAACAAAATGCACTAACCGTCATGTATTGTTTACAGTACCTTTTCCTTCATTGATAACTAGACCGTGATGTAATTAAGTTACTGATATTTTCCAATTTGATGGCATTTCGTATTTAGCTACTTAAACAAGTAAAATACTCAAAAAATCGTAAAATAAATCAGTAACCAACTTGCGCCAATATCACCAGCGTCCCTTGTAAACTACGTCACAGGATGACGATAAATTACAAAAGTCAAAGTCGATAGATGGTTGTCTTAAGTATTTTTTCCGGATTTTGTTTTGCAATGTATAGTTGTTGTGTATGAGCTCACGAAAACGACCTAGTAGGCTTTTACTCATTACAGAAACTTTTAAAATTTTTATTTTTTATTTTAAGGACTTTAAAATTACGTTATATGCCGGTGTTGTGTTTGCTTACACTCGATCGTCGCGGTAATTTTACAGCGGGAGTCACATGGAACAACCAGCTTTGGTGTGTACTGCCCTTGCGCTAAATATGTGTGCCGTTTTATAGATGTCATATTAGAATCCTTGTGGAAGTACAAAACCTATCATTAAAAGATTACAAGATGTTACAATACAAAAAGCAACGGACTGAATTATTGTGTAAAGTCTTAATGATTTGGATGTGCAATGAGCTTGGGATCTCAAAGTCTAATGACGAGTTTTATTTTACATTATTTGACTTTCAAATCTTTTGACCTTGAGCGTCCCTGATGAAGGTTATTCTAGAAATGTATCATGTACATTACATTAGATACCTACGTTAATATTCATTTCGTCTGTCGGTTACTTGATTTGAACACCCTGCTAACAACTGTGGGTGTTGCGGACTAATGGTCATTCTTAGTAAGTTGGGTATCGTAGGGACATCTTGTTCGAAGCCCTCTTTATATTGTACTGATTCGTCTTGGTACTGAAAAACGTTTTGTTCGTGGAGAACGACTTTTCGTGGATTTCGTATGTCAACTAAGCGACGAATTTATGAATCCAATGAAGTAACTTTTTATTTTTTAACTACGCAATGTTACACTAATGATATCATGATTTTTTATATCTTGATATCATTATTTTATTGGAAATTTGATATCCACGAATTTAAGAACTCATGATTATGTCTTTTGTGAGCAAACCACGAAAATTGGTATGCACGATTTTTTTTTCACAGTATATGATTTTGTGCCACACCAGTTATGGCTTTATATAGACTACGTACCACTGTAACTGACTTCCAAGGATTTGTATCATTTTAATTTTAGATTAATGCATACCCTTTTCCATATCAGGACTGCTATCATTCCTAGATACCGATATCGGCCAGAGGGTTTCAGTCCGGGTCGATATTGGTCGAAAGATCATAACAGTCATGATATGGAAAAGGGCATGCATTAATCTATTTATCACATATTTCAACATTGAATTAAAAAGAACAAAATTAACTTCACACACACACACCCACACACACCAAACTATGCGTGATTGATATCAGTTGAGGGATGATAACAGTCCTGATATGGAAAAAGGCATGTATTGTTCTACTAAGTATTTACAAAGAGGTTTGATGTCATGTTATCATAATTTTGCACCGGTATCTGCCCATTGGCTAATATCGTTTTGGTATTTCCGGTGTTTACGTATGGGAAAAATTGATGTTATTACTTTTGAATATGTGATAAATCTAAAATACCATATATAGAACATAATCGTGCTTTGTCTCTGTTTTTGTGATGGAATTGTTTTGTTACATGTACAATGGTTGTTGTCAGGTGCTTTACAATCCCATAATCCCTGTATATTGACGTAATTAATGTTTCATGCTACCATTGATGAAATGTGTAAACAAAAAATAAACAAAATTACAATAGTAGCTTTCATGTATTATGTCACAAACAATTATTATGCATTACCAACATATGTATACCTATATCTCTTTAGAAGACATTGTAGAAACACTAAAGAAGTAAAGAGAATATGTTTGAAAGATATAGGGGTTAGGGTTATAGTGTTTAACGACACTTTTAATAATATTTCAGTTATATCATGGCGGTCAGTTTTGTTGGTGGAGGAAACCGGAGTACCCGGTAAAAACCACCGACCTCCCGTAAGTCACTGACAAACTTCATCACATAATGCTGTATCGAGTACACCTGGCTAAAGGCGTCCGTTGTAAACCATCACATTTAAAGTATCTCCTCTGAACCCACTTAACCAAATTAAGCTAACCCTAGCAGGAATGGCTCTTGGGTGGTCCCTTTCAAGATTGTGTCCGACCGCACGTCTTCCATTCAAGATGGCTGGTACTAAGAATATACTTTTCTTTAATTGTCCATTGCTGCTTTATTACTAATCAAAATTAGCTGGAATTTCAAATTCCGTAAATTTGCCTTTATGTCGATTTATTCCGATTATGCAAGTTAGACATATTTTGATAAAACATCATATTTGAATCTTCTCCTCTTAAACCGCTGAAATGAATTAAACCAAATTTGAATGGGAGGATGCTTTGGTGGCCCCCTTTCAAAATTGTGTCCGGCTGCCCTTCTTTCATTAACGATGACAGCCGTTACTAAAATGACCTCAAATTTAAACAGCTGCTGCAAAACAAATAACATTTCTTCTGTTTCTTTCTGTGAACTTTTTTTCAGCCGATTTATTCAGATATGCATAGTTTGATACAAACAAAATCCTATTAAAATTTTCTGCTCAAAAACTTGAGCTGAAATTATCTTTTGTTGATCCACTCTCAAATTTATGTATGACACTCCCATGCTCTACGGACTTCGGGAAGTCAAATTGTAACCAGGTGAGCGACTACAGCACGTAGTTTTATTTTATTTCATTATCTTCGCTCTGCGTCTGGATTGACCATTCCTGATTACTTCTCTAATGTTTATTTTTTTAGTACAGTGAATCCTGTCTAAACCGAACACTTAATAAACCGGAATCCTGTATAAATGGAACTTCAAATAAAGTCAGAGGGTGTGTCGGGGGTAGAATAGGCACCATATTTCTCCGCACTAGAGGCACTATTCTTCTAAAAGGGGTGATCCCCGTGGGAACCCCGGGGTATAAAAATTGGACCGAGAGCTTCTTCCGGGTACTGTAACTTGGGAATTCTTAATAGTGCCGCTTTGAAATAATTGCAAAACTACCGTTGTTGTTATACAATTATTTATTATATGTATTTTTTTGCAGTTTTTGCCTTGAATTTATTTGTTTCGTTGTTTTCTAAAAGTTTACCACTTGCTAACGATGAGATAAACAACATATATTCATATTCAAATATGCAACAAATTATAGCTTCTATTATTATAAGAAAGAATGTCGAGATAAAAAGACATTTTATATCACAGTCACCAATCTGGCAAAAAGTAAACAGTATACTGCACAACACGGTATATGCACTCATCTTGCAAAACTATATGTAATTTCTTTTTTAAGACTTAGGGACCGACCATATAACTTTAAGAGGGGAGGGGACATGCTCATAGGAAGGGGCAGCGAGGAGTGCGGGTGCACCTCCCCCTTAATTTTGGCAAAAAGTAAAAAAGAATCAAGTTCAGACATAATACTTGGGAATTTTACGTCTATTTGAACTGAAAACTTAACCAGCGTGAAATGGCAAGTTATTTTTTTTCTAACTTATACCCCAGCCAAATTAATAAAAAAATAATTACTTTTAATTAATTACTTTTTTAGGAAATTATTATAGACAAAGTGCCATTGCCTCCCCCTTCAAGTTAAATGGTAGTTCCCTTAGTAGCTTAGTTGGGATGAATACATGCAACTGGTTCGTTTTGCAATTTTTACTTTGACTGAAACAAAAGTAAAATGAAGAAAAGATGTGAAAATTATGTCAGTTAGATTTAAAATCAAGAAGACATCAATGAAATACCAAATCTTTATTTGTATAAGAAAAAGTTTTCAGTTAAAGAGGATCGAATCTTTGAAGAATATCGCGTCTCCCACGCTAGATCAAAGGATGTAGCTGACCAATCAGCACACAAGAAGTCTACTACTAAGCAGTAAAACAATTTTAGCTTTAAATCACGTGGAATCCAGGTTCTCTTTACTCTTTCGCTGTTTAAGGAATGCAATAGTCGTGGATCTATCGACGAAACTGAGATATATGATTTTTTCTCGGTAAATAAATTATCTGACAGAAGGAACTAGGCATTTATGGAACTTTCCTCCAGTACTGAAGACCCGGGACTGATGACAGCTCAGAACGTCGACGATGCATTTAAAATTTATCACCAAAATAGCTATGTTCTTCGAGATCGATTATTAAGTTATTATTTTTACAAGTTTTTTTCATGGCAAAGCGTCCTTCGTCGTCTGTCGTCCGTTAGCTTTTCACATTTAAATCTTCTCCGATGTGGTTATAATGTATGTAATCTTGCAGGAAACCTATTGTAGTCGACATTAAAAATTGACTTCATCACAGCGACTTTCGCGCGGGGTCGAACTATAAATGACCACTTAACCATTATTTGTGTAGATTTTTACACGAACCGTAAATAGTATAATGCTTCCATTGCCATCGTCAGTGTTCTCTGTCTGTAAATAGAGGTCTGCTTCTGATAAACCAATCCATTTGATATTTTAACACAATGATCCCCCATATAAGATACAGTGTGGGAATAATTTTGGGTGATCTAGCCTATTTTAGACCCCATCTCAGACTGTTATCTAACTAAAACCTCTTTAAGCCCCGATTTTAGAAGAATAATCCAGGCAAAACTTATACCCCTTTTCAGACAGCTGTGACAAAAAGTATACCCCATGCCAGATACGTGGCAGACAGATAATCAAAAATAGGACCCGATTGTCAGAACATCACCATGTATATAGGAAGTTATTCCCCCATGTAACAGTTATTGTATATTCGTCATTCGGCACAGTATAACTGGATTATTACTGATGAGGCGTTTAGCAGTCAAAAATCGATGAATCAATCATTTTGCAATTATTCCGTTTCGTTTCGGTCATGTCCCTTTCGATTTATTTCGTTTCGTTTCGTTTCGGTAAATTTCGTTTCGTTTCGGTGAATTTTGTTTCGATTTATTTCATTTCATTTCGTTTCGTTGCGTTTCGTTTCGCGTGTCGTTTCGCAGTTATACTGATTGCTGGAGTACGAGTTGAGTTATGACAGTAAGTAAGACTACGCCTAGTGATTTATTCGAGATCAAATATGCAGGTTACATAAATATATATATGAGTGTTTATTTAGAAAAACTACCTCTTTACACCGGGTGCACACACAGGTACCTGCAGTGCGTCTAAAAAATCCAAGCATTCTCAGTCATAACAATACATGCAATAATGTTGTCACGTACGTATTGGGTTTAAAACAAACAAGATGATACAGCCTTGGATATGACGACAATATATCTAAATTGCTATCCATCATCTTAGTAACATTACGTAAGATCTGTCGGTCCTACAATGAAACGAATGACAAGGGTATAATGAAATATCATGCACTTTTGCCAGATAACCAGAGAATATCTAATTTAAATCCTTTCATTGACAAATTACCAAAGAAATATCTAATTTCAATCCTTTTAAATCAGAAATAGAATTTATGAAAAATGACTGAAAAGTACTTTAAACCAGACATAAAGAATTATATTGTTTTGTTTTTACTCCATTAGTAGAATAACATTAAAAACAAACTACCGCATCGTCGGAACTGTTCCAATATCTAAATAGTAGAAACATATACAAAATCAACACCTCTTACACCATATACATGACCGCTGACTTTCCAGAGACTGAGATTCGAATTCCATTTTTGCACAGTTCCTTTCATTTTTCTTTAGTTGCTCTCTATTTGCTTTCGAGGTAATATTTCTGTTCGTTCCTACTCAATTGTCCATACATTTTAAGTGGCAGTCAAAAGTTGTTTTTCAGGTGAACTCATCTCTTCACTCATTTTATATGGTTTTTATATCTCATTGAACTTGTTCTTGTCCCGGAGACATCTGAAATACTGCTCGTGTGGTGTTAAACATTAATCAAGCAATCAATCATCTCATTAGAGATCAAAAGCGAATAAATGTAGTAGTGTATCACGTGACGGGAATGACCTTTCCTTTGTTCTTGAACAAATTATTTTTAGTTAATATTAATAACATTAACAGATTTAGTAGTTGTATTTTCTTATTAATGACATTAACATAATTGGTATTTGTATTTTCTTATTAATAACATTAATAATATTAGTAGTTATATTATGACGGTAAGATGCCACTCCACGTTCAACAATATTGCAGTCTTTTCGTATCCGGTGAAAAGTAATGAGTGATTGCTACGTCACGTCATCAGTTTGACGAAAGGATCATTTAATATCTATTTTATTTTTTAACATTCTGTCGCAAAATTGTATTGAAAAATAAAATAAATAATTTAACCCTACACTACAGTTTTCTACGGGATTTCATAAAAAACAAACACATTTTGGATCGGGGAAAAACATAGTTTCCTAAAAGATAAATGGATTTTCTCGTATGCATGAGATCATGTTTACAAACAAGTATTGAGACGGCACTGATACCGATCAATTTCCTGATCTTTTCTAATTGGATGTCAATGTATTCTTTAACAAAATTGCTCGTAGACTATTATATCTTTACTAAATCTGCATGCACTTATATATACTAATCTGTATGGTACGCGAGTGACAAAATTGATCTAAAAATGCCATTGACGTCAGTGTTTTTGTTTACTGTCATACATTGTAGCTGCTCTGATCCTCTCGGTACATGATCTATGTCTTGTATGAAAAATAGAATGAAATAATGAATGTCTTTACAATGTTTTGTGGAGTGATACATGTATTGATGGTAAATGATTGTTAATATGAGACAGGCACAACCTGTTTGAAGGACGAAGTCCTTTCATGTTTAGAGGGAGGAATGAGCAGGGAATGTATTATTTTTTACAAGTAATTTTTAAAGTTTTTTTTCTTAAATATTTGGCTGGATTGTACCACCACCAATAGTGATATTTACCTGTGATAGCAGGGTGCCCCGAGTCAGCGGAGGCATTTACTTACAACAACAAAAAATTGCTGTTCCGTTCATTTAACCTACGTGCTCTTCCGCCGAAAATCTCGTAGATAGAGATTTATTTTATTAGAATTTTAATTCAAGTTTGTTTTGATTTTGCAGAGTAAATAATTAAAGAATGGGGAATTTTTCATTGAAATATATTTCTTTTGCGTTTCTAAATATCAATTGATCTATTTATTTAAACTTTCGGTGAACAGATTTTTGGACATCAATATTCCTATGAAAAATTATATAGTTCAAAGGACTTCGTCCTTTATTACCAGATTTTATTGTATTTCATTTCTATCATCATCAGCTGTAGTCACGTAATTCAAAGTATGTCAGTGATTTGCGACAGGTCAGTGGTTTTCTCCTGGTACTCCGGTTTCCTCCACCAATACAACTGATCGCCACGATACAACTGATTGTTGAACGTGGCATTAAACACTATAAACAAACCGTAATCCCAATTGTAAAAGACTTACAAAAATATTCTGATATTGCCATCAAGTACATATACTACTGGGGTCCGTTGTTGAACTTGTCGTTAGCACTAACACTGTGTTAAATTTGCTTAATCATATGATTAAATCTAATCACATAATTAGTTTGTTGTTGAACAAGTGATTAAAGTTAATCATATGATTAAAATGTGGTTAAACTAAAACACCTCCTATACCAGTGTTAAATCTTAATCACTTGATTAAATTCAAAAATGGCGGATGCTGCTTTTTGGAATATATGGGAGGTGCCCAGGAAAGACCGTGTTTTTAGAGGACAAAACCCATTGGTGATGGACTTTTCGGATGAACAGTTACGACAAAGATACAGATTTGGAAAGGACAGTATTATGTATCTGTCAGATTTGTTGAGAGATCAACTTGAAAGACTCACCAGACGTAAGACATCGCTAACAGTTGAGGAGAAGGTAATGATTGCCTTGCGATTTTTTGCCAGTGGATCCCATTTGCAAGTGATTGGAGACACTATGGGGCATGACAAATCCACCATATCAAGAGTGATAAGACAAGTTGCTGACGCTTTGGTTGAAATGAAAGATACTTTCATAAAATGGCCCCAAACGCCAGAGAAGCTGAGCTCTATCAAAAATGGGTTCTATCAGAAGGCAGGATTTCCCAATGTTGTAGGGTGCATTGATGGGACTCATGTGCCGATTCAAGCCCCTGTGGATGACGAACCAAGTTTTGTTAATAGGAAAGGATTCCACAGTATAAATGTCCAAGGAATTTGTGATCATAAGAGTAAGTATATGATTGAAAATGTTCTTCTTTCATAAACGCCGGTTCTTGTCTTCATTTGTTTGTCAACATCCGGTACGTCATTTTTCTTAAAGGCGGGGAGAAAGTCGGCACTTTATTTTTTTACTTTGGCACCAGCCGCGTACCGATTGAACATTCATGACATCCAGCGGAGGTCAAATTTTTATAGCAACTGCAAGTGAAATATTCATTTTTAT
>MJUT01038131.1:289858-314206 GCA_002080005.1 Gigantidas platifrons
GGGGGCGCTAAATTTATGTTTCTGTCCCAAGCTAGGATTTATAATCCCATTGAATTTTATGGTGGTCATTTTTGTATCTAATAGTTTGAGGTTTGGCGAACTATTGTATTTCATTTTCAATGTCATCTATATATTTCATGTTCGTTAGCAAGGGATTACTAAACCACTCCCACTTTTTTACCAATGACAGCGTTAGCCGAATTTGATTGGTGACGGTATATTACTGTATGCATCCAGAAACAACTGTAAACAATGACGATTTGCTTTACATATAAACGTGTTGGAAGGACACATATGTAAAACAAAGATGGATCATGTAGGTTTTGGCTTTAAGGACTGCCAAAATAAGAGCACACAATAATTTCTGGAGACACAGTGCTTTCAGTAACTGTGTACATGTATTGGTATCATATGCCTTGTACTGGTTCGCTAAAAATGATATTATTTATGAGGGAAATAACTGACGAAATCCAGGAGAGGACAATGCGCGAGAATATCGGAATTAGATCTAACGCGGCCAATGTTGAAGAGTAGGAATGTTGGTCTTAACATATGGTTAGTGGTAATGTCTATAGTGGAGCAGGAACTGCTTACCCTTCCGGATCACATGAGTTCACCCCTGGCTTTTAGTGGGGTTCGTCTTACTCGATCTTTAGTTTTATGTGTATGTAGATCGGTGTTTGTCCTTTTGTGCTTTTTCTTTTGGCCATTGTGTTGTCTGTTCCTCTTCGATATAACGATTCTGATTACCCCTTTGGTATCTGCAAACTTGACTTAAATCTATGTCTTTATTTTTCAGGAAAACTTAAAATGATTATAAGCAGGCTCTGTTTATTGTTTTTAATCTGTAAGGGAGTAGTGAGCTTTGTGAGGTTGCCATGTCTGACAAATGATTCTAAGGACTTTGAGGATTCTCAGAAAGCCTTGACAAATCTGGAGTCCTACTTGGGAACGACGATTAAAACTCTTGAGAATGATGTCGAGAAATCCATAAAAGTCATGAAAGATCATCTAGCGGCTCTACAGAAGAACATCAACCAGAAAATAAAGACGTTGAACAAAGATCTACAGATGCTGCAGGATGACTTTAAAAGTGTGTAATATGTGTGTTATTATATTATAATCGCATTTTCATTATTAATTTTATTGATAATAATTCACTAGTTTTGATGTGTTTACCCGGACTGAAGTTTATGTTTGCTATTCCATATGTTTCATATTATATTAAGCTCAATAACATGATGTATTTTGTGTTTTTAACACTTTTTCTCATCAAATTTGTATAATGTGTTGACCAAATGTATATGACAGGGTATAGCTGTAAATGAAGACGTGAGAAAATCTCCGTTTATACTTTGGAATAAAATGCGAAATAAGTTTAAATATATAAGACACATCTATTCTCACGTGTCAAGGATGGATCGAGGGATGATAACAACGCCAATATGGAAATGCCCATGTATTAAACTATTTATTATATACTTCCTACATCTGCAGACGTAAACACCGGAAGTTGTTTATTTTGTCTGAAACACACGAGGGGCACCTAATAACCGGTTATTTTCCCGGAGTGTGAAAATATGGACAGTATACTTCCGGTCATATTGGTCATACAAAAATGCCTTTATTTTAACTAAGTATGTAATAAATATGTATAGTGACACAATGACAGAGAACCAAGGTATGGAATAGTCAATTCTTAAGTTGCATATTAAATGATTAGTGATTACTTAAGGTTATCTTACTTTGTAAAATGTATTATTTGCTATTCTGTTTACAGATGTTTCATGGAAGAAATACAATGGACATTGCTACCATTATAGCACCAAAAGAGTACCATGGTTTGCGGCAGAGGTAGGAATGAATATGTATAATATTTAATCGGTTACACCTCTTTCCTCAAAACAGAATAGTTCTGTAATAAATGAGGTATATTTGGAGAGTGAAAGCCTCTCCGGTACATTTTGAGGACAAATGTTACAATCCTGAAAAAAAACAACATTATTTCAAGCATATTAAAAAATAATTAACAAAAATGTAAAATATCAGTGAGAGGGAACTGTGCAAAAATATTACAAATTAAGAAAAAAAAGCAAAATACCAATAAGATAGAACAGTACAATCAAGTCTTCTTCTGGTAGATAAATAAAAACGATTTAAAGTATATAACGTAATAAGAGACCTGACAACTGCGCTTGGAATGGGTCAGTATCTCCATGTATGGCACCCGTCGTGAACAATGACGACATTCACGTCCGGTCAGGTGAATGTTATGGTGGAGATTATAATACTTTAATTACGAAAAGCTTGGAGATCCCAAAGGGTAATCTGAAGCGTACTTCACAGAACAGACAATACAATGTCAAAAAAGGACAAAAAGATAAACACAAAATTTTCAGAAAAACAGAAAACTATTGATTGAGCACCTGAACAATACGAACCTTACTAAAAACTGGGGCGTGAACTCGGTTGTCCCAGGAAAGTAAGCAGTTCCATCTTCACTAATGGCCCATCACTGAAATTTCTTCTAATACAAAACAAATGTATGTGACGAAATGAATATTGTTTTATGTGGACATCGTACTGAATTTGACACTACCAATCATCAGACAAATAAAATGTGTGAGGAGATTTCAGTACGAAAAGAAAGCTGGATGAGATCAGCTCACATAATATTAAATTATCAAATATTATGTTACGTTGTAATTTTTTACATATTTATATATTTATTATTGATCTGTTTACACCCTTTGGCTATCCTGTTTAGACCCTTTGACTATCCTGTTTAGACCCTTTGACTATCCTGTTTAGACCCTTTGACTCTCCTGTTTAGACCCTTTGGCTATCCTGTTTATATCCTTTGGCTATCCTGTTTAGACCCTTTGACTATCCTGTTTAGACCCTTTGGCTATCCTGTTTATACCCTTTGGCTATCCTGTTTAGATCCTTTGGCTATCCTGTTGAGACCCTTTGACTATCCCGTTTAGACCCTTTGACTATCCTGTTTAGACCCTTTGGCTATCCTGTTTAGACCCTGTGGCTATCCTGTTTAGACCCTTTGGCTATCCTGTTTAGACCCTTTGACTATCCTGTTTAGACCCTTTGACTATCCTGTTTAGACCCTTTGACTATCCTGTTTAGACCATTTGGCTATCCTATTTAGACCCTTTGACTATCCTGTTTAGACCCTTTGGCTATCCTGTGTAGACCCTTTGGCTATCATGTTTAGACCCTTTGGCTATCATGTTTACACCCTTTGGCTATCCTGTTTAGACCCTTTGGCTATCCTGTTTAGACCCTTTGGCTATCATGTTTACACCCTTTGACTATCCTGTTTAGACCCTTTGGCTATCCTGTTTAGACCCTTTGGCTATCCTGTTTAGACCATTTGGCTATCCTCCTTTGGCTATCCTGTTTAGACCCTTTGGCTATCCTGTTTAGACCCTTTGGCTATCCTGTTTAGACCCTTTGACTATCCTGTTTAGACCCTTTGGCTAGCCAGTTTAGACCCTTTGGCTATCCTGTTTAGACCCTTTGGCTATCCTGTTTAGACCCTTTGGCTATCCTGTTTAGACCCTTTGACTATCCTGTTTAGACCCTTTGACTATCCTGTTTAGACCCTTTGGCTATCCTGTTTAGACCCTTTGGCTATTCTGTTTAGACCCTTTGACTTATCCTGTTTAGACCCTTTGACTTATCCTGGTTATACCCTTTGACTATCCTGTTTAGACCCTTTGACTATCCTGTTTAGACCCTTTGGCTATTCTGTTTACACCCTTTGGCTATCCTGTTTAGACCCTTTGGCTATCCTGTTTAGACCCTTTGGCTATCCTGTTTAGACCCTTTGACTTATCCTGTTTATACCCTTTGACTATCCTGTTTAGACCCTTTGGCTATCCTGTTTAGACCCTTTGGCTATCCTGTTTAGACCCTTTGGCTATCCTGTTTAGACCCTTTGGCTATCTTGTTTAGACCCTTTGACTTATCCTGTTTAGACCCTTTGACTTTATTGTTCCCAAACACTTTTACATTATTGGCTTTACAATCTTTCGATTTTGAAGGCGATTCCAGAAACACGTCGCCGCACTAAATTTGATATCTACGTTTTTATTTGTCACTAGAATTCGTTTATTTTCTCTAATGCTGATATTGATTTTACGTACGATATATTTTTGTATCGGTAATCGATTTCTTATTGCTGGAAGATCAGACTGCATTTGAATAAAACATTACAATTAACGTCTATTTGTCATCGTTGATTGTTGTCAAGCGTCAAGGAATAGTTTTCAGCTATATTCACGACCAGAACGAGCTTATAAGCAATAGGACTTTTTTTTAGTCAGATAAAGGTCCAGTCGTCGTGGTTCCATTGTCTGTTCTTTCTTTGTTTTCTTCATTACATATAAATGGTTGTGTATAATGTATTTTATGGAACTATGGTAATGAATCCTAACACATACATACAATATATTTCAGAAAAGATGTAGGGAGCTTGGAGGATATCATGTGAAAGTTGATAACGACTCAGAGAACAATTGGATACATGCACAAAAACCAAGAAGTATTATTTAAGAAATAAACCATAGAAGCCAGAATGTGTCTTGAGTTTTAACATGGAATGGAGGATGAAATGTACTTATATCCGCCAACCCATGTTAAAATTCAAAGCACATTCTGGCTTCCATGATTTATTCGATTCTGATATGTCTAAGAGTACAAATACGATAGTATACTTTGATTGGATGACGGTAATTTATATTTACGTGTGCGGAAAATGTCGCACACAATTTATGCTGTCAATGGATGGTCAGTCACATTCATCTGCGCATGTGCGAATGAGATTATACCATCGATAAATCGCTCGTTTGTATACAAAGCGAAGGAAGGAAGTCATGTTAGAATATATCATTTACGCTAGATATTGTTTATGTCACTATGAAATTGTTATTATTTACTAAGTATACAATGCTCCTTTTTTACGTGATTTAACGTAGCAGCGAATTTCAAAGAGGAACATAATACACATTCGGAATTTTTAAGAGTTGTCTATCCAGTGAATTTGTGCAGGTATATCATGACGAGAACAAGTTAATTTTCAATGAAATGATGACGAGGTCCGCTTTGTACTAGAATAACACCTTAGTTAGATTTGCATAATGTTAGCAGACTGAAACAACCCGCGGACACATTATCCTTATTCCGAGTGAACCAGTCTTTGTTCGTTCACCTTGATGCTGCATGCTTGGCGGAGAACCACCAAATACCAATGTTATGGTCTTTGGTTATACCGCACTCGAGGCGGGTACACTAACCATTACACCACCGATGCAGTTCGTTGTCCATCCAGAAACTTTAATATACATACACATACATATGTATAATTTACAATGTACAAGAAGTAACCCTTAGCATGGTGCATGTATGATATTTATACAATGCGCCACTAATCCGTATTTATTTTTCTGATTGTTATTGTTAGTTAGATATGTATTAAAAAATTTACAACTATATTATCATTATTTATCAAACATTCAGATGGTAGTGGATACTGGATAGGTCTTAGCGATCTTCAAGAAGGCAAATGGCGTTGGAGTTATGACCAATCTGATGTTACCTATCAAAAATGGAATTCTGGATATGGACGTAGAGGAACATCAGTGAATTGTGCGGAGGCGATAAAAAATGGATTGACGTCTCTTGTCAAAGCAACTATCATTTTATTTGTGAGAGTAATTTCTGTAAGTAAAATACAACAACTATGTAACCGCTTTATACCGCCTAGTATATATAACAACGTATGCTGTATGATAAATAATGTATATTTGTTTTATGACATTACCATAATAGTTTGTCAGTTTCTAATATTTAGCTTACTTATTTACGTTGTGCAAAACAAAAACCTCAATCGGGGATATTTACAAAAATTAAAATGTAAATGAAAAAGATAAAAATTCGGCTAAAAACATATCAACAATCCACACAACTGATTAAAAATTCATCTATTTTTTTAAATGAATATCGCTTAACTAACTGGTAATATAATGTCAACCATGGATAACCTATGAAGGCATTTTATTTTATTTATAATGGAATCCTTTATAAAAAAAAATAGCTTAAGTGGGTATTAAAGATATAAAATAATCAGCGAGCGGGAATGTGGGAAAAGAGTTGATTATATTTTAATAACATTTTAAATTTGATATATATTTTCATTGCAGGTAGTAGGTGAAGATGATTGATGTGAAGAACAAGCAGATATATAATAAATAATAAGACCATGATCTTGTAGTTATATAGTCATTCAGTACTTATGATTAGGATTCGGTGATCTTTGGTCTTTACAACAACTTTGCTTTATGTAGGTATCTAGTGGTTTATAGTTGTGGTCAGAAGTCAAGGAACCATGACCTCTCGTCTAGGCTGACCCCCTCTGTTATTAGTTGGTTGGTTGGTTTCATGGTGATTAACTTCACTTTCAACAATATTTCAGTTATTTTGTGGCGGTCTGTTTTATTGATGCATGAAACCGGAGTACCCGCGGGGGAAACCGACCTGCCGCAAGTCACTGACAAAGTTTATCACATAATGTTGTATACCTCTCCCTGGGCGGTATTTGAACTCTCAACATCAGTGGTGATAGTCACCGATTGTACATGCAGTTGTAAATCCAACTACCATACGATCACGGCCACGACGCCTCCCCCTCTGTTATTATCATTGGTTAGTTTATATTATAAACTTCTGTTAACATATACAATACAAAACAAATGAATGAGAGTAATCGCTATATGACATAAACACAAATAATGTGTAGAGAAGGTATGGCATCGAATAACATGTTATCCTGCTATTGTCATGAAGAATCTTTATTGTGTTGATCAAGCTTTCACATTTTTGCTTGTTTGTTAATCGTGGTCTTTTTTTCAAGTTAAAAAAATTCAATAGTTACCCATTAAGAAACCTATACCACCTGACATGGATGTACAAGGGTTTACAACGTAATTACTTTGGATTTTTAAGCCTTATTTATGCCCTACTCTTACGGTGATTTGTTCATTTTTTGTCGGTGATGTACACAGCTATTTCATATTTCTCTTCCACATTTTGAAACCAACCATTTTTTTCTTGACATTCAAACTATAATACTGTCATTCTCCACTGATGAATCAACAATTATGGGGTAAGAAGATTATAAGCAGTGATTGTCAACAATTCTATGAATATAAAAAAAAACGAATGGCCACCTCTGTCCTCAAAGAACTGAACACGAAAACATCACAATATACTGCGCTGGTAATCCTGGTTCTTACAGGCACGAAATTTGGTCGTTGTTAAGCAGTTTAATGGGCCTCTCCTCCCCTCTTAAAATGGGATCTACAACGACTATCCATACATATATAACAATACATAACATGACCAGACTCAAGTTAGCAACCACTAAGCTAGCGACAAATAAGGCGATATGTCTCCAAAAAAAAAGTATAAGAGTAAAATGTAGATTTCTAGCGACCAATAGCAAATATATTACTGTAAATGCATATTCAACACAATTAATCTACATCTGGGCATACAGTAAATATTTCTGGAGCCCACCCGCACAATGCAAATTTTACATTTCACAACCAACTGTGGACCTGATCTGCAGAATCCCACACAGGCACTCGGGTGAGTAAAAGACCCGACAGGTGTCATATGGTATTTTGACCCCCATGGTATATTGACCTTGGGGTCAATTTTCATCCATGGTAGATTGACCCCCCTTATTGAAAACTGATCCCCTCTGTATGGTAAATTTAGCCCCCATGGTATTCTGAACCCTTTATTCATGGTATATCGAGCCTCCTATCCATAGTATATCGAATTCCCTACCCAAGGTATTTTGATCCCCTACCCATGGTATATCAAACACCCTACCAATGGTATATTAAACCCCTTATCCATGGTATTTTGAAACCCTACCCATGGTTACTTGGCTTCCTCCTTACCATTGTATATACAACCCTCTATCTATGGTATATCAAACCTCTTATCCATGTTATATCGACCCCTATCCATGGCATTTTGACCCCTTACCCATGGTATATTGAACTCCCTTCCAATGGTATTTTGAGCCCCTACCCATGGTATATCAAACCACCTATCCACGATTTATCGGACCCCCTACCCATAGTATTTTGACCCCCTAACAATGGTATATCAAAACCCCTATCCATGGAATTTTGACCCATCACCCATGGAATATCGGACTCCCTACCCATGGTATTTTGACCCCCTACCCAGAGTAATTCGAGCCTCTTATCCATGGTATATTGAACCCCTTACCCACAGTATTTTGACCCCTCTACATATGGTATATCGAACCCTCTACCCATGGTATTTTGACTCCTACACATGGTATTTTGACCCCCTACCAATGGTATATATAACCCACTACCCATGACATTTTGACTCCCTACCCATTGTATATCGATCCCCTATCCATGGTATTTTGACCCCCTACCAATGGTATATCGAACCCCCATCCATGATATATTGAACCCCGTACCCATAGTATTTCAACCCCTCTACATATGGTATATCAAGCCCTGTACCCATGGTATTTTGACCCCTACCCATGGTACATTGTGTATATTGAACCCCTTACCCATGGTGTATCGGACCCCCTACCCATAGTATATCGAACCCCATATTGATGATATATTGAACCCGCTATCCATGGTATATTGACCCCTCTACCCAGTATACATAGAATCCCTTATCCATGATATATTGAACCCCATACCCATGGTATTTTGCCTCCCCATACCCATGCTATTTTGGCCCCCTACCCACGGTATATCTAGCCCCCTGTCGGTGGTATATATAACCCACTACCCATGTTATTTTGACCCCCTCCCCATGGTATTTCAAACCCCCTACACATGGTATATCAAACCCCATTTCCATGGCATTTTGATCCCCTTTCCATTATATTTTGAACCCTCAACCCATGTTGATTCGAACCTCTTATCCATGGTATATCGATCCCATATCCATGATATTTTGACCCCCTTACTCATGGTATATTGACCCCCCTACCCATGGTATTTTTAGTCCCTAACCATGGTATATCAAACCACCTATCCACGATATATCGGACCCCTACCCATAGCATTTTGACCCCTACCCATGGTATATCAAATCCCCTACCCATGGTATATCAAGCCCCCTACACATGGTATTTCGATCCTCTCACCTTGATATTTTGATCCCCCTACCCAGAATGTATCGAACCCTTTATCCATGGAATACTGAACCCCTACCTATGGTGTTATACCACTCTACATTGGGTATATCGAACCCTCTATCCATGGTATGTGTAACCCCCCCTACACATGGTATTTTGACCTCTTAACAATGGTATATCGACCCCCCTACCCATGGTATTTTTACCCCCTATCCGTGGTATATTGAACTCCTTATCCATGGTATATCGGACACCTTACCCATAGTATATCGAACCCCCTATGAATGCTATATAGGAACCCCTACCCATGATATCTTTACCCCGCTACCCATTATATATTGAATCCTTATCCATTGTATATTGAACCCCCTAACCATGGTATTTTGCCTCCCCCTACCCATGCTATTTTGGCATCCCTACCCATGGTATATCTAACCAACTATCCGTGGTATATAGATCCCACTACCCATGGTATTTTGACCCCCTTCCCATGGTATTTCAAACCCCTTACCCATTGTATATCAAACCTCCTATACATGGTATTTTGAACTCCTACCCATGGTTTTTTAGCCCCCCTACCCATGGTATATAAAACCCTCTAAGTATGGTATATCGAACCCCCCTATCCATGGCATTTTGACCCCCTTTCCATGGTATTTTGAACTCCCAATCCATGGTGATTCGAACCTCTTATCCATGGTATATCGACCCCACACCCATGATATTTTGACCTCCTTACTCATGGTATATTGATCCCCTTACCCATGGTATATCAAACCCCCTATGCATGGTATTTCGAACCCCTCACCATGGTATTTTGACCCCATACCCGGAGTTTATCGCACCCCTTATCCATGGAATATTGAACCCTACCCATGGTGTTTTTACCCCTCTACATATGGTATGTCGAACCCTCTACCCATGGTAATTGTATCCCCCTACACATGGTATTTTGACCCCCTACCAGTGGTATATCGATCCACCTACCCTTTTTATTTTGACCCCCTACCCGTGGTATATCGAACCCATACCCAGGGAACATTGGGTATATTGAACTCCTTACGCATAGTATATCTAACCCCTTACTAATGGTATTTTGACACCCCTATCCATGGTTTTTTTATCCTCTTCCAATGGTATATCGAACCCCCTATCAATGGTATATCGGACACCCTACCCATGGTATTTTGACCCCTCTACCCATGATATATAGAACCCCTCATCCATGGTTTATTAAACCCCTACCCATGGTATTTTAACCCCTTATCCATAGTATCAAACCACTACCCGTGGTATATTAACCCCCCTACCCATGGTATTTTGACCCCATACCCATGGTATATCAAACCACCTACCAATGATATATCAAACCCCCTACCCATGGTATATCAATAGCCCCATCCCTGGTATTTTCAACCCCTTATCCATGGTATATCGTCCTCCTACCCATGGCATTTTGACCTTCTTAACCATGGTACATTGAACATCCTACTCAGTATTTTGACCCTCTAATCATCGTATATCAAACCCCCTACCCATGGCATATAAAACCCCTATCAATGGTATTTTGAACCGGTACACATGGTTTTTTGACACCCCTATCCATGGTATATAAAACCCCCTATCTATGGAATATCGGAACCCCTATCCATGATACTTTGACCCCCTATCCATGGTATTTTGAACCCCTTTCCATTGTGTATCGAATCCATTACCCATGGTGTTTTGAGCCCTCATCCACGATATATCGGACCAATATCCCAGGTATTTTGAACCCATAACCATGGTGTTTTGACCCCCCTACCCATCGTATATTGACCCCCTACCCATGGTATGTTGAATTTCCTACCCATGCTATTGAACCCCAACCCATAGTATATTAAACCTCCTATCCATGGTATGTTATGGTATTTTGACACCCCTATCCATGGTATTTTAACCCCCAACCCATAGTCTATCAATCCTCCTATTCATGGTATATCGGACCACCTATCCATGGTATTTTGACCCCCCTACCCATGGTATATCGAACCTCCTATCCGTGGTATTTTGACCCCCCTACCCATGGTATTTTGACCCCTACCCATGGTATATTAAACACCCTGCCAATGGTATATCAAACCCCCTCTCCATGGTATTTTCAACCCCTACCTATGGTTATTTGGCTTCCCCCTTACCATGGTATATAAAACCCTCCATCTATGGTATATTGGACCCCCCTATCCATGGTCTTTTGAACCCCTTATCCATGGCATATCAAACCTGTTTTCCATGGTATATCGACCCCTTTCCATGGCATTTTGATCCCTTACCCATGGTATATTGAACTCCCTACCAATGGTATTTTGAGCCTATACCCATGGTATTTCAAACCCCCTATCCACGATATATCGGACCCTCTACCCATAGTATTTTGACCCCCTACCCATGGTATATCAAACCCCCTATCCATGGAATTTTGACCCATTACCGATGGTTTATCGGACCACCTATCCATAGTATTTTCAAACCCTACCCCTGGTTATTTGGCTTCCCCCTTACCATGGTATATAAAACCCTCCATCTATGGTATATCGGACCCCCTAACCATGGAATTTTGAACCTCCCCCTACCCATGATATATCGGACCTCTATACATGGTAATTTGACTCCTACCCATTATCTATTCTATATTGAACCACATACCGATGGTATTTGGCACCCTACCCATGGTATTTTGAGCTTTCTATCCATGGTATTTTGACCACCATACCCATGGGATATCGAACCCCTATCCGTGGTATATTGACCCCCCTACCCATGGTATTTTGACCCCTACCCATGGTATATCAAACACCCTATCAATGGTATATCAAACCCCTTATACATGGTATGTTGTACCCCTACCCTTGGTTATTTGGCTTCCCCCTTACCATGGTATATAAAACCCTCTGTATATGGTATATCGGACCTTCCTATCCATGGTATTTTGAACACCTTATCCATGGTATATCAAACCTCTTATCCACCCCCTATCCATGGTATATTGAACCCCCTATCCACGATATATCGGACCCCCAACCCATAGTATTTTGACCACTTACCCATGGTATATCAAAACCCCTATCCAAGGAATTTTGACCCATTACCCATGGAACATCGGACTCCCTACCCATGGTATTTTAACCCCCCTACCCAGAGTATATCGAACCTCTTATCCATGGTATATTGAACCCTTTCCCACGGTGTTTTGATACCTCTACATATTGTATATCGAACCCTCTACCAATGGTATTTTGACCTCTACACATGGTAATTTGACCACCTACCAATGGTATATCGATCCCGGTACCCATGGTATTTTGACCCCCCACCCTACCCATGGTAGATCGATCCTCCTATCAATGGTATTTTGACCCCCTACCCATGGTATATTGAAACCCCTATCTATGGTGTATTGAACCCCGTACCCATAGTATTTCGACCCCTCTACATATTATATATCAAACGCTGTACCCATGGTATGTTGACCCCTACCCATGGTACTTTGTGTATATCGAACCCCATATTTTGAAGCCGCTACCCATGGTATATTGACCCCCGCTACCCATGGTATATTGATCCCCTTACCGGTGGCATA
Organism: Gigantidas platifrons; assembly: GCA_002080005.1. NCBI lineage: Eukaryota > Metazoa > Mollusca > Bivalvia > Mytilida > Modiolidae > Gigantidas > Gigantidas platifrons. The sequence goes on from MJUT01038131.1 coordinate 302,704, forward strand.
TCGAACCCCCTATCCGTGGTATATAGACCCCATTACCCATGGTATTTTGACCCCCTCCCCATGGTATTTCAAACCCCCTACCCATGGTATATCAAACCCCCTATCCATGGTATTTTGAACCCCCAATCCATGGTGATTCGAACCTCTTATCCATGGTATATCGACCCGATACCCATGATATGTTGACCCACTTACTCATGGTATATTGACCCCCCTACCCATGGTATTGTGAGTCTCTTCCCATGGTATATCAACCCCCCTATCCACGATATATCGGATCCCTACCCATAGCATTTTGACCCCTATCCGTGGTATATCAAACCTACTACCCATGGTATATCAAACCCCCTATACATGTTATTTCGAATCCCTCACCGTGTTATTTTGACCCCCCCCCCTACACGGAGTATATCGAACCTCTTATCCGTGGTATATTGAACCCCATACCCATGGTATTATGACCCCTTTAAATATGGTATATCGAATCCTCTACCCATGCTATTATGACCCCTACACATGGTATTTTGAACCCCTACCAATGATATATCGATCCCCGTACCCATGGTATTTTTACACCCGCTACCCATGGTATATCGATCATCCTATCCATGGTATTTTGACCCCCTACCCATGGTATATCAAACCGCCTATCCTTGGTATATTGAACCCCATACCCATAGTATTTGGACACCTCTACATATGGTTTATCAAACCCTGTACCCATGGTATTTCGACCCCTACCCATGGAACATTGTGTATATTGAACCCCTTACCCATGGTATATCGGACCCCCTATCCATAGTATATCGAACCCCATATTGATGGTATATTAAACCGGCTACCAATGGTATATTGACCCCTCTACCCATGGTATATCGAACCCCCTATGAAGGTATATAGGAACCCCTACCCATGGTATTTTGACCCCCTACCCATTATATTTCGAACCCCTTATCCATGGTATATTGAACCCCATACCCATGGTATTTTGCGTTCCCCTACCCATGGTATTTTGCGTTCCCCTACCCATGCTATTTTGGCCCCCTACCCATGGAATATCTAACCCCCTATCCGTGGTATATAGACCCACTACCCATGGTATTTTGACCCCCACCCCATGGTATTTCAAACCCCCTACCCATTGTATATCAAACCCCCTATCCATAGTATTTTGAACCCCTACCTGTTTAACTTCCCTACCCATGGTATATAAAACCCTCTCTGTATGATATCTCGCATTTTGACCCCTTTCCATGGTATTTTGAACCCCAAGTGCATGGTGATTCGAACATCTTATCCATGGTATATCGACCCCATACCCATGATATTTTGACACCCTTACTCATGGTATATTGACCCCCCTACCCATGGTATTTTGTGCCCCTACCCATGGTATATCAAACCACCTATCCACGACATATGGGATCCCTACCCATATCATTTTGATCCCTACCCATGGTATATCAAACCCCCTACCCATGGTATATATCAAACCTCTTATCCATGGTATATCGACCTCCTACCCATGATATATCAAACCCCCTACCCATGCTATATATCAAACCCCTTATCCATGCTATATCGACCTCCTACCCATGGCATTTTTACCTTCTTAACCATGGTACATTGAACACCCTACTCAGTATTTTAACCCCCTACTCATGGTATATCAAACCCCATACAAATGGTATTTTGATCCCCTACCCAGGGAACATTGTGTATATTGAACTCCTTACGCATGGTATATCGAACTCACTACCCATTGTATATCTAACCCCCTACTAATGGTATTTTGACCCCCCTATCCATGGTTTGTTTACCCTCTTCCAATGGTATATCGAACCCCCTATCAATGGTATATCGGACCCCCTACCCATGGTATTTTGACCCCTCTACCCATGATATATAGAACCCCTTATCCATGGTATATTGAACCACCTACCCATGGTACTTTGATCCCCCTACCCATGATATATCGAACCCCCTATCCGTGCTATATTAACCCCCCTACCCATGGTATATCAATCGCCCCATCCCTGGTATTTTCAACCTCTTATCCATGGTATATCGTCCTCCTACCCATGACATTTTGACCTTCTTAGCCATGGTACATTGAACATCCTACTCAGTATTTTGACCCCCTACTCATCGTATATCAAACCCCCTACCCATGGCATATAAAACCCCTATCCATGGTATTTTGAACCGGTACACATGGTTTTTTGACACCCCTATCCATGGTATATAAAACCCTCTATCTATGGAATATCGGAACCCCTATCCATGGTACTTTGACCCCCTATCGATGGTATTTTGAACCCCTTTCCATTGTGTATCGAATCCATTACCCATGGTGTTTTGAGCCCTCATCCACGATATATCGGACCAATATCCCAGGTATTTTGAACCCATAACCATGGTGTTTTGACCCCCCTACACATCGTATATTGACACCCTACCCATGGTATGTTGAATTTACTACCCATGCTATTTAATCCCAACCCATAGTATATTAAACCTCCTATCCAAGGTATGTCATGGTATTTTGACCCCCCTATCCATGGTATTTTAACCCCCAACTCATAGTCTATCAATCCTCCTATTTATGGTATATCGGACCACCTATCCATGGTAGTTTGACCCCCCTACCCATGGTATATCGAACCCCCTAACCGTGGTATTTTGACCCCCCTACCCATGGTATTTTGACACCTACCCATGGTATATTAAACACCCTGCCAATGGTATATCAAACCCCCTGTCCATGGTATTTTCAATCCCTAGCCATGGTTATTTGGCTTCCCCCTTACCATGGTATATAAACCCTCCATCTATGATATATTGGACCCCCCTATCCATGGTCTTTTGAACCCCTTATCCATGGCATATCAAACCTGTTATCCATGGTATATCCACCTCCTATCCATGGCATTTTGACCCCTTACCTATGGTATATTGAACTCCATACCAATGGTATCTTGAGCCCCTACCCATGGTATTTCAAACCCCCTATCCACGATATATCGGACCCTCTACCCATAGTATTTTGACCCCCTACCCATGGTATATCAAACCCCCTATCCATGGAATTTTGACCCATTACCCATGGTATATCGGACCACCTATCCATAGTATTTTCAATCCCTACCCCTGGTTATTTGGCTTCCCCCTTACCATGGTATATAAAACCCTCCATCTATGGTATATCGGACCCCCTAACCATGGAATTTTGAACCTCCCCTACCCATGATATATCGGACCTCTATACATGGTAAGTTGACTCCTACCCGTTATCTATTGTATATTGAACCACATACCGATGGTATTTGGCCCCCTTCCCATGTTATTTTGAGCTTTCTATCCATGGTATTTTGACCACCATACCCATGGCATATCGAACCCCTATCCGTGGTATATTGACCCCCCTACCCATGGTATTTTGACCCCTACCCATGGTATATCAAACACCCTATCAATGGTATTTCAAACCCTTTATACATGGTATTTTGTACCCCTACCCATGGTTATTTGGCTTCCCCCTTACCATGGTATATAAAACCCTCTATATATGATATATCTGACCTTCCTATCCATGGTATTTTGAACACCTTATCCATGGTATATTAAACCTCTTATCCATGGTATATCGACCCCCTATCCATTGTATATTGAACCCCCTTTTCCACGATATATCGAACCCCAACCCATAGTATTTTGACCACTTACCCATGGTATATCAAACCCCCTATCCAAGGAATTTTGACCCATTACCCATGGAATATCGGATTCCCTACCCATGGTATTTTAACCCCCCTACCCAGAGTATATCGAACCTCTTATCCATGGTATATTGAACCCCTTACCCACGGTGTTTTGATACCTCTACATATTGTATATCGATCCCTCTACCAATGGTATTTTGACCTCTACACATGGTAATTTGACCACCTACCAATGGTATATCGATCCCGGTACCCATGGTATTTTGACCCCCCCCCCTACCCATGGTAGATCGATCCTCCTATGAATGGTATTTTGACCTCCTACCCATGGTATATTGAAACCCATATCTATGGTGTATTGAACCCCGTACCCATAGTATTTCGACCCCTCTACATATTATATATCAAAGGCTGTACCCATGGTATGTTGAACCCTACCCATGGTACTTTGTTTATATCGAACCCCATATTTATGGTATATTGAAGCCACTACCCATGGTATATTGACCCCCTTACCCGTGGCATATCGAACCCCCTATCCGTGGTATATAGACCCCATTACCCATGGTATTTTGACCCCCTCCCCATGGTATTTCAAACCCCCTACCCATGGTATATCAAACACCCTATCCATGGTATTTTGAACCCCCAATCCATGGTGATTCGAACCTCTTATCCATGGTATAACGACCCGATACCCATGATATTTTGACCCCCTTACTCATGGTATATTGACCCGCCTACCCATGGTATTGTGAGTCCCTTCCCATGGTATATCAACCCACCTATCCACGATATATCGGATCCTTACCCATAGCATTTTGACCCCTATCCGTGGTATATCAAACCTACTACCCATGGTATATCAAATCTACTACCCATGGTATATCAAACCCCCTATGCATGTTATTTCGAATCCCTCACCGTGTTATTTTGACCTCCCCCCTACCCGGAGTATATCGAACCTCTTATCCATGGTATATTGAACCACTTACCCATGGTATTATGACCCCTTTAAATATGGTATATCGAACCCTCTACCCATGCTATTATGACCCCTACACATGGTATTTTGACCCCCTACCAATGATATATCGATCCCCGTACCCATGGGATTTTTACACCCGCTACCCATGGTATATCGATCATCCTATCCATCGTATTTTGATCCCCTACCCATGGTATATCAAACCCCCTATACTTGGTATATTGAACCCCATACCCATAGTATTTGGACACCTCTACATATGGTTTATCAAACCCTGTACCCATGGTATTTCGACCCCTACCCATGGTACATTGTGTATATTGAACCCTTTACCCATGGTATATCGGACCCCCTATCCATAGTATATCGAACCCCATATTGATGGTATATTAAACCCGCTACCAATGGTATATTGACCCCTCTACCCATGGTATATCGAACCCCCTATGAAGGTATATAGGAACCCCTACCCATGGTATTTTGACGCCCTACCCATTATATATCGAGCCCCTTATCCATGGTATATTGAACCCCATACCCATGGTATGTTGCCTTCCCCTACCCATGCTATTTTGGCCCCCCTACCCATGGAATATCTAACCCCCTATCCGTGGTATATAGACCCACTACCCATGGTATTTTGACCCCCTCCCCATGGTATTTCAAACCCCCTACACATTGTATAGCAAACCCCCTTTCCATAGTATTTTGAACCCCTACTCATATGCTTAACCCCCCATACCCATGGTATATAAAACCCTCTATGTATGATATCTCGGACCCCCCTATCCATGGCATTTTGACCCTCTTTCCATGGTATTTTGAACCCCAAGTTCATGGTGATTCGAACATCTTATCCATGGTATATCGACCCCATACCCATGATATTTTGACACCCTAACTCATGGTATATTGACCCCCCTACCCATGGTATGTTGAGCCCCTACCCATGGTATATCAAACCACCTATCCACGAAATATGGGATCCCTACTCATATCATTTTGATCCCTACCCATGGTATATCAAACCCCCTACCCATGGTATATATCAAACCTCTTATCCATGGTATATCGACCTCCTACCCATGTCATTTTGACCCCCTTAACCATGGTACATTGAACACATTACTCATAGTATTTTGAAACCCTACCCATGGTACGGTATATCAAAACCCCTTCCCAATGTATATCAAACCCGAATCCATGGTATTTTGAACCCGTACCCGTCGTTTTTTGGCACCCCTATCCATTGTATATAAAACCCTCTCTCTATGGAATATCGGAATCCCTATCCATGGTACTTTGACCCCCTATCCATGGTATTTTAAACCCCCTATCCATGGTGTATCGAACCCCCTACCCATGGTATATTGAATCCATTACCCATGGTATTTTGAACACCCAACCCATTCTATATCAAACCTCCTATCCAAGGTATGTCATGGTATTTTGACCCGCCTACCCATGGTATTTTAACCCCCAACCCATAGTCTATCAAACATCCTATCCATGGTATATCGGACAACCTATCCATGGTATTTTCATCCCCTACCTATGGCATACCGAAACCGCTATCCGTGGTATATTGACCCTCCTACCCATGGTATATCAAACACCCTGCCAATAGAATATCAAACCCCTATGCATGGTATTTTCAACCCCTACCTATGATTATTTGGCTTCCTCCTTACCATGGTATATAAAACCATCCATCTATGGTATATCGGACCCCTCTATCCCTGGCATTTTGACCCCTTACCCATGGTATATTGACCTCCCTAATAATGGTATTTTGAGCCCTTACCCATGGTATATCAAACCCCCTATCCACGATATATCGGACCTCCTACTCATAGTATTTTGACCTCCTACCCATTGTATATCAAACTCCCTACCCATGGTATTTTGGCCCCCACCCTACCCAGAGTATATCGAACGCTTATCCATGGTATATTGAACCCACTACCCATGGTATTTTGACCCCCTACCCATGGTATTTTGACCCCCTACCCATGGTATTTTGACCCCCTACCCATGGTATATCGATCCCCTATACATGTTATTTAGACTCCCTCTCCATGGTATATCATACCCCTATCCATTGTATATTGAACCCCGTACCCATAGTATGTCGACCCCTCTACATATGGTATATCAAACCCTGTACCCATGGTATTTTGATCCCTACCCATGGTACATTGTGTATATTGAACCCCTTACCTATGGTATATCTGACCCCTACCCATAGTATATCGAGCTCCATATTCATTGTATAGTGAACCCGCTACCCATGGTATTTTGAACCCTCTACCCATGGTATGTCAAACCCTCTACCCATGGTATTTTGACCCCCTACCCATTATATATCGAACTCATTATTCATGGTATATTGAACCCCTACCAATGATAGTTTGCCTCCCCCTAGCCATGGCATTTTGGCCCCCCTACCCATGGTATTTTGACCCACTCCCCATGGTATATCAAAACCCCTATACATGGTATTTTCCCCCTACCAATGGTGTATCGACCCCCTACCCATGGTATTTTGACCACCCTACACATGGTATATCAAACTCCCTATCCGTGGTATATCAAACCCTCTACCCATGGTATTTTGACCCTCTGCCCAGGGTACATTGTGAATATTGAACTCCTTATCCATGGTATATTGAACCCCCTACTAATGGTATGTTGTCCCCCCTACCCATGGGTTTATACCCCCTACCAATGGTATATCGAACACCCTATTAATGGTATATTGAACCTCCTATCCATGGTGTTTCGACCCCCCTACCCATGGTATTGTGACCCCATTACCCATGGTATATCGAACCCCCTATCCGTGGTATATTGACCCCTACTCATGGTATGTTGACCCCTTACCCATCGTATTTCAAATCCCCTACCCATGGTATATCAATCCCCCTATCCCTGGTATTTTGAACCCCTTATCCATGGTATATCGAACCTATTATCAATAGTATATATCGACCCCCTACCAATGGCATTTTGACCCCCTAAGCCATGGTACATTGAACACCCTACTCATAGTATTTTGACGCCATACCATGAAATATCAAACCCCCATCCATGGTATATCAAACCCCTATCCATGGTATTTTGAACCCCTACCTATGGTTGTTGGCACCTCTATCCATGGTATATAAAACCCTCTATCTATGGAATATCGGAACCCCCATCCATAGTACTTTGACCCCCTATCCATGGTATTTTGAATCCCTTACCCATGGTATTTTCAGCCCCTACCGATGGTATATCAAACACCCTATCCACGATATATCGGACCAATATCCCAGGTATTTTGAACATCTACCCATGATATTTTGACCCCCCTACCCATCGTATATTGACCCCCCTACCCATGGTATGTTGAACTTCCTACCCATGCTATTTAACCCCCAACCCATAGTATATCAAACCTTCTATCCAAGGTATGTCATGGTATTTTGACTCCCCTACCCATGGTATAGCAAACCCCTACCGATGGTATATTGAACCCCTTATCCATGGTACATTGAACCCCCTTCCCATGGTATTTTGACCCCTATGCATATGGCATATCGAATCCTCTACCCATGGTATTTTGACCACCCTACGCATTGTATTTTGACCAACTACCCATGATATATCGAACCCCTTTTCCATGGTATTTGACCCCCTATCCTTTGTATTTTGACCCACTTACCAATGGAATATCGAATCCCCTATTCATGGTATTTTGACCCCCTATCAATGGTATATCGAACCCCCTACCCATGTTATTTTGACCCCATTACTCATGGTATATCAAACCCTCTATCCATGGTATATTGAACCTCTACCCATTGTATTCTGATCCCCTACCCATGGTATATCGAGCCCCCTATCCATGGTATATCGAGCCCCCTATCCATGGTATTTTTACCCCATTATCCATGGTATTTTGATCTCCCGACCCATTACATACCAAACCCTCCAACAATGGTATTTTGACTCCGCTACCCATGGTATTTTGAACCCCTACCCGTGGTATATTGAACCCCCTATACATGGTATGTCGAACCCCTACCCATGGCATATCGAATCCCCTTACCCATGGTATTTTGACATCACTACCCATCGTTTATCGAACCTTCTCTTATGGTATTATGAACCCGTCTATTTTGGTAGAAATAAGGGGGTTAATTTACCATGAGGGGATCCAAAATACAAGGACAAAAAACCGACCCAGGGGTCAATTTACCATATGAAAATTGACACCGGTGTCAATATACCGTGGGGGTCAAAATACCATATGACTCCGTGCGATACATTTTACCTTTTCTTCAAATATCAAATTTGATATTTGACACCCTGCTGTTGGCTTGAGGTGCAGAAACCCACCAGGCAAGTGATTTAAAAGCCCGGGTAATATATTTGATTCAATCCCCAAGTGGACAGGAACTTTGCCGTTGGGAATTTTTCATCGGATATTTATAGAACCCCTTCCACAATTATTTTTTCAAATATCAAAGTTGATATTTTACATCCTGCTGTGGGGTTAAGGTGCGGAGACCCACACAGGCAGTTTAGTCAGTTAAAGGCCCGGGTAATACCTTTGATGCAATCCCCAAGTGGACAGGAACTTTGCCGTTGTGAATTTTTCATGGGATATACATAGAGCACCTCCCCTTTAGACAAACAAATTCAAATCTCAAAGTTGATATGTAAACCCTGCTGTGGACTTGAGGTGCAGAAACCAACCCAGGAATTTAAGTCAGCTGAAGGCCTGAGCAATACCTTTGATTCAATCCCCAAGTGGGCAAAAACTTTGCCGTTGGATATTTTTCATCGGATATTTATAGAGCCCCCCCCCCCTCCTCCACAATTTGTTTTCCAACATTAAAGTTGATATTTGACACCCTGCTGTGGGATTGATGTACAGAAACCCTCCCTGGCATTTAAATTAGTTAACGGCCCGGGCAATATCTTTGACTTAAGCCCCAAGTGGACAAGAACTTTGCCGTTGGGAATTGTTCATGGGGTATTCATAGAGCCCCTCCCCTTTAAAAAATCAAATATCAAACTTGATATTTGACACCCTGCTGTTGACTTGAGGTGCAGAAACCCACACAGGCACTTAAGTCAGTAATAGACCCGGAAAATACCTTTGATTTAATCCCCAAGTGGGCAAGAACTTTGCCGTTTGGAATTTTTCATGGGTGGGTTTCTGTACCTCAAGCCCACAGCAGGGTGTCTATTATCTACTTTGATATTTGATTTTTTTTTGTGGAAAGAGGATGGGCTCTATAAATATCCCATAAACAAATCCCAACGGCAAAGTTCTTGTACACTTGGGATTTAAGTCAAAGGTATTGCCCTGACCTTTAACTGACTAAAGTGCTTGGGTGGGTTTCTGCACCTCAGGCAAAGAGCAGGGTGTGAAATATCAACTTTGATATTTGAAAAAAAATTTAGGAGGCGGGGCTCCATAAATATCCCATGAAAAAATCCCAATGGCAAAGTACTTGCCCGCTTGGAATCTAGGTCAAAGGTATTTTCCGGGCCTTTTACTGACATAAGTGCCTTGATGGGATTCTGCACTTCAAGCCCACAGCAGGGTGTCAAATACCAGCTTTGATATTTGAAAAAAAGATTGTGGAGGGAGGGGGCTCTATAAATATCCCATGAAAAATTCCCAACTGCAAAGTTCTTGCCCACTTGGGATTTAAGTCAAAGGTTTGGCCTAGGGTTTTAACTGACTTAAGTTCATGGGTGCGTTTCTGCACCTGAAGCCCCCAGCAGGGTGTCAAATATCAACTTTCATATTTGAAAAAAACAAATGTGGAAGGGGTGGTCTCTATAAATATTTCTTGAAAAATCCCCAAGCTTTGATATTTGATCTTTTTTTTCGTGGAGAAGAGAGTGTCTATAAATATCTCTTGAAAAATTCCCAACAGCAAAGTTCTTTCCCACTTGGGGTTTGAATCAAAGGTACCCCGGTATTGCCCGGGCCTTTAACTGACTAAAGTGCCTGGGTAGATTTCTGCACCTCACGCCCACATCAGGATGTCAAATATCACACAGTAGGGCATTAAATGTCAACTTTGTAGTGTGGAGGGGGCGTTCCAGAAATATTTCCTGTATACCCAAATGTCGATTCATTGTATTGAATATGTATTTACAGTATTATATGTATTATTGGTCGGTAGACATCTTTAAAAGTACATTTTACTCTTTTTTATTTTTGTTTTTTGTTTTTTGTTCTTGTTTGTTTGTTTGTTTTTTTTTTTGGTTTTTACAAATATCGGTTATTGGTCGTTAGAAATTGGTCGTTAGCTTGAGCCTTGTCATAACATGCACATATTTGCTTCCACACATAAAAGATTAACTACAACATAAACAGGTACAGTAAATAGCATGGTCGAAAGAACGCTAGTAGTTAACTGACTACTAGCTAGAAAGGTATAATTTGTTGGTTAAAGACTATTACTCTTAGAACAAAAATATAACTGATACTCTCTAACAGATTAAATATAAAGTAAGCATACACCTCTACATATTATATATTATACATACAGGGCCTACAAAAGAAACTATGCAAGGCGGAACAATATAGCTTTGGGCCCCTGGCAGAGGCTGTGACTTCTCTCAAATTTGAGGTCCAATAAAACCACTGATATACTTTCATAAATGTTTTATTTCTTGTGGAGCAGAATGTCCAGATAACATACACTTTATACAAAGCAGTGACAAACATAATAAGTTAATGCAGCAAGACGTTACTGGTTAAGTTGGCCCTTCAGAGATTCAG
>MJUT01038131.1:328704-345477 GCA_002080005.1 Gigantidas platifrons
TGCTGTAGATTATATCGAGGATGTTGTTCACTACACATATTACAATCGCAAGGGAAACATGTGTTACAACTGCTGTAGATTATATCGAGGATGTTGTTCACTACACATATTACAATCGTAAGGGAAACATGTGTTACAACTGCTGTAGATTATATAGAGGATGTTGTTCACTACACATATTACAATCGTAAGGGAGACATGTGTTACAATTGATGTAGATTCTATCGTGGTGTTGTTCACTACACATACTGCAATCGTAAGGGAGAATGTGTTACAACTGATGTCGATTATATCGAGGATGTTGTTCACTACACATATTACAATCGTAAGGGAGACATGTGTTACAATTGATGTAGATTCTATCGTGGTGTTGTTCACTACACATACTGCAATCGTAAGGGAGACATGTGTTACAACTGCTGTAGATTATATCGAGGATGTTGTTCACTACACATATTACAATCGTAAGGGATACATGTGTTACAATTGATGTAGATTCTATCGAGGTGTTGTTCACTACACATATTACAATCGTAAGGGAGACATGTGTTACAACTGCTGTAGATTATATCGAGGATGTTGTTCACTACACATATTACAATCGTAAGGGAGACATGTGTTACAATTGATGTAGATTCTATCGAGGTGTTGTTCACTTTACATACTGCAATCGTAACGGAGACATGTGTTACAACTGCTGTAGATTATATCGAGGATGTTGTTCACTACACATATTACAATCGTAAGGGAGACATGTGTTACAATTGATGTAGATTCTATCGAGGTGTTGTTCACTACACATACTGCAATCGTAAAGGAGACATGTGTTACAACTGATGTCGATTATATCGAGAGTGTTGTACACTACACATATTACAATCGTAAGGGAAACATGTGTTACAACTGATGTAGATTCTATCGAGGATGTTGTACACTACACATACTACAATCGTAAGGGAGACATGTGTTACAACTGCTGTAGATTATATCGAGGATGTTGTTCACTACATATACTACAATCGTAAGGGAAACATGTGTTACAACTGATGTAGATTCTATCGAGGATGTTGTTCACTACACATACTACAATCGTAAGGGAGACATGTGTTACAACTGATGTAGATTATATCGAGAGTGTTGTATACTACATATACTACAATCGTAAGGGAGACATGTGTTACAACTGATGTAGATTATATCGAGAGTGTTGTACACTACATATACTGCAATCGTAAGGGAGAATGTGTTACAACTGATGTAGATTATATCGAGAGTGTTGTACACTACACATACTGCAATCGCAAGGGAGACATGTGTTACAACTGATGTAGATTATATCGAGAGTGTTGTACACTACACATACTGCAATCGTAAGGGAGACATGTGTTACAACTGATGTAGATTATATCGAGAGTGTTGTGCACTACACATATTACAATCGTAAGGGAGACATGTGTCACAACTGATGTAGATTATATCGAGAGTGTTGTAGATTATATCGAGAGTGTTGTACACTACATATACTGCAATCGTAAGGGAGACATGTGTCACAACTGATGTAGATTCTATCGAGAGTGTTGTACACTACATATACTACAATCGTAAGGGAGACATGTGTTACAACTGATGTAGATTCTATCGAGAGTGTTGTACACTACATATACTACAATCGTAAGGGAGACATGTGTTACAACTGATGTAGATTCTATCGATGTGTTGTTCACTACACATACTGCAATCGTAAGGGAGACATGTGTTACAACTGATGTAGATTATATCGAGGATGTTGTTCACTACACATACCACAATCGTAAGGGAGACATGTGTTACAACTGATGTAGATTATATCGAGAGTGTTGTGCACTACACATACTACAATCGTAAGGGAGACATGTGTTACAACTGATGTAGATTCTATCGAGAGTGTTGTACACTACACATATTACAATCGTAATGGAGACATGTGTTACAACTGATGTAGATTCTATCGAGAGTGTTGTACACTACATATACTGCAATCGTAAGGGAGACATGTGTTACAACTGATGTAGATTCTATCGAGAGTGTTGTGCACTACACATACTACAATCGTAAGGGAGACATGTGTTACAACTGATGTAGATTATATCGAGGGTGTTGTACACTACACATATTACAATCGTAAGGGAGACATATGTTACAACTGCTGTTGATTCTATCGAGAGTGTTGTACACTACACATACTGCAATCGTACGTGGAATCGTCGTAGACACGATGGTATTGTAGATTTAAATCGACATATACAATACGCGCCTCTAGAGTGTTGCGCTCATTTTCTACCTGCAGTCCTCATGATGCACAGTTCGTCCGGCCAAAAACCAGTAAAACTTTGTTCGGACAAGTAATTTTTTTTGGAAGTCTTTATTTACAACTATATAAAAAGAAATTTAAGAATTAGATCCGGAGCAGTACATTGAAATTTTCGTTTTGAGAACTGTGCCTGTGGCGAGGTGCATTCGATAAAACTTTATGTAATAAAGTTTCTCTTTACTTGTGGCAGGTCGGTGGTTTTCTACGAGTACACCCGTTTCACCCATCATTGATTGTTCCCAATATGCAAATATGAGATATAGATTGTTTCACAATCTCAGCTGGCTACCTAATGACTGTGCTATAGACCTCAAACTTTTAACCAGTGGTAGTTCTAATCTTTCAAATGAACAGAACGAAATGATTTTTAAGCACGTATTTGAATATATAAAGAAGTCTGATAGGTCTTCTAAGTGGTTCACCGAATGAACAACCACACACACCGTCACCACCAACCCCCTCTCCCATTCCGTTCTTCGTTCTCTATTCTTATTCAATTTACACATATTAATGTAAGAAATATTCATAGGCATGCATGCTATATCAAATAATGTTGTAACTTATTGTATATAGGCGAAGACTTCATAAGTTTGTTTAACTTGTGTAAATAAAATATGTTTAAACTAAACTAATTTAAATTAAAACCCAACAATAAAAGTAACCCCTTTATTTTAACGATATAACTGAAATATAGTTGAAAGCGGGGATAAAATGCCTTTGACACATGCTATGGAAAATAAATTGATAAAGTTTTGTTAAAGATTAATTGACTTATTTTGGAATAACACAGTGCTCTTCTATACTAGTATCCAATTTCTAGTTCTTATGAAACGTGGTTTTGTCATTTTGAAATGTTTTACGGCAAATACAGTGTGATGTAATTATCCCCAGATGCTCTCATAAAAAGCAAAATAATCAATAAAGGGTTGGCAACAAATGTCCACAGCAATTTATTCACAAGTTACAATTGTTAAATTTGAATATGACTAGATAATTTTTAAATTGAGTAAAATGTCATATGATAAAAATTTGACTTTAAAATGATTAAATTGAATGTTTGTTTATCCATGCTGATCGCCGAATATGTTCAAATGACAGATCGTAGATGAAACATGATGACTGTCGGATAGCAATTAGCCCTGGAAATCAGTGGCTAACGCTAGCAGTCTTAAGTATATGAGAATATGCAGAAATTAAACGGAAGTAATTAACCCTTGATATCGGAGGTAAATGTTAAATTCAATATGTCTACTGATATACTTGGTTGAACGCAGCGAAATCGGCCACATTGGAATGACAAGCAAGCTTTCAGTTGTAAGAAACCTTGATTGTCGTGACAACCACCAATAAATTGGGGGGAGCTGCGCGAGCTGTGGCCATTGTGCCGTATACAGGTACTATATGGTTTGTAATAGTGAATAATTTTCACTTTCAAAATTTTAACAAAAATGCTTACATCATAAAAGAAACTAATGTTCTCGAAAAAGAGGGGCTATCAGAAATTTACACCATGAAATATTGGTTCCTGAATCATAAATACAACTTATCAAAGACTGTTGAATGTGTCTTAAGGAAATGTATCAAACTTGCATTGACTTCACTCATTACTGTAAATGATCTCTTCTAAACCATGTTACAGGTTGTTTAAAAATATTTCATTGCCAAGACTGGTTAAGTGTACACCATCCTGCTTTATAAATTTACTCCACGACTGAATATCTGGGTATCTTATATAACCCCCACCATTCTTTATCATATATTTGCCAAAGGAACTGTTTAACCGTTTCCTGGTTTTTTCCATTCCAACTTTATTTTCAGTAAAACGCCAATTTTCTCTAGGCAGAACTTGTTACCAAATAAGCTGGGTGTGAGGCATTACTGAACTAAACCAGGACATAAACCGTTTCAACCTATAAACGAGAAACCTAAGTCTCGTCTCCCCAATGTCATTGCCACCTATGTGGATCACTATATATGATGGGATATATTCAAGTGTCATTAAAAGTTTAATATGCCTTTTGAGGTTAAGTAGTTTCAACCCGCCTCTGCCTTGCCAGAATATTCTAACACCTAATATCTGAAAGGACAAATCAACCCCACCGGGTCGCTGTCTGGCCACTAGAAAGGCGTCTCGTACAATGGAGGAACCCACGATCCAAATTCCTGTTGGGGGTTGATCACCTGCAAATTACTTACAGAGTAAATACCCGTGGATTAACGGATTAAGCAAGTCTTAACGAATTAAGGCGTATTGCAAATACATGATTGAGGGACCGACCATTCCCAGCTAAATTATTACATGTATTATTATTTTTTAGTAACAAAAGAAAAAGAAAAATTTCCGGGTTCGATGGCGGTCCCCAATAAAAAAATAACAGTGGCCGAAATGTCCATTACTATGTGTTAAATTAACAAGGTATTCGGATATATCTCCTGAAAGCCCCAGATTTCCATCTACCCAAGGTCATAATATCATCATTGGATATCCCCTCCATAGCACATGTAGTGGCCATTCCAATCCAAAAGGAATGGGAAGTAAAATTAGTATTTTGAACCCCTAACAATGATAAACTTCTCTTCAAAATTGTAGAAAATTGATACCTCGAAAGCGGTTCAGTGTTGAAATGACATAGTAAAGGACCACCACAAGATGGACGGCTTTCCAGAAAAACGCCTAAATTGTAAACAGGACAATATGCTTTTACTTTTTGTTCAGATATATATATTGTCGTACCTTTGCCAAACTGGTCAGTCTTAGAAGACATTAACAATATTTCGATATGGTCGGGTGTTAATTTGACTTTATCTACCTTAATGACATGCTTTGATTCACAGCCTTTAGTTTCTGTCAATTCGCCGACCCTAAAGAGGCCAAAAAATGCCAAACAGAATGCAGCTTTGAATAAATTAGACTCATAAATATTGCTGCATACACTTTGAAGTACACCCAAAATCCTACAAAAAAGATCTCTTGTAATAGGAAGCATAGCAGCCTTTTTAAAAGTGGTACGCATAATTCCGTCAATCATTTTCCGAACAATAAACATTTGTGTATGATCCTCATAATTGTTAATTTTATAATAAAAACTCAATATATAACAATTGACGGTCGAATATGAAAGACCCTTTTTGAACATGTGAGCAATGAAACCAATAATGTCTTGTAAAGGGACAGGCCATATATCCTCAATCCCGAACAAAAACAGAAATTCAGTAAGACAAATTTAGGGCGACATCATATTGTCTAGCTGTACTAGGAGCCACTGAATTATCCAATAAGGTATCTATTTCAACTTTGACATGATCGCCAAAAACTCCTCCGGAATATCGGAAGGAGCAGGGTCTACTTCTGGGGCTATAGCTCTGAAACGTTCCATCTGAAATCGAGAAAGAGAGCCTGCTATATCATTTCTACTTCCTGCATTGTGTAAAGCTCTTACTTGAATGTTTTCCTTCATTAACAAGATAACTAATGGACGTAACAACTGCATAATATATTTAGACTTTGAAGTTCTTTTATTCAAGATAAAAACCAGCGCTTCATTGTCAGTTCTTAACAAAATTTTCTTGTTGGCAAATTCCCTATACCAAATTAACATAGCAAGCAAAATTGGGATCAATTCCACAAATGATACATCAGACATGAACTGTTCAAACTGTCAATAAACAGGCCATTTAAATTGGACCCAATGTCCAGCGAAGAAAGCTGCAAAACCCATAGAAAGAGAGTCGGCACTGTCTGTAAAAAACTGAAGGATATCATTTGGGATCCATATTGAATTTGGAAGATAGCACACCCCATTGAAGTCAGTGAGAAACTTGTCCCAAACAGATGCATAATCCTTAACAGAGTTTGTCATTTTTATTTGATAGTAAGACTTCTTGACTTTCATGACTGCAAGTACTTCATAAAATCTACGCATGAAGGCCCTTGCAGATGGAATTTCCCTAGCACAAAAGGCCATAAGTCCAACAATTGACTCAAACTCTTTAACCTTCAACTTTTTCCTACTTAAAATCAAATGAATACCACTTTTCAACTTTTCAAGTTTATCCAATGGTATAACCACAAACATATTGACTGTATCTATCCCTAAACCTAAGAATGTAATAAATATAGATGGACCTACTGTCTTATTTTCTGCTAGAGGTATGCTAATTTTATGACACAAATTTTGAAAACTATCCATGAGATATTTACAATTGTTAGAGTGGGCGGCTCCTGCAAATATGAAGTCATCAAGGTAGTGATCTAAACTACTTAAACCAGACTGCTTCTGAACTAACCAATGTAGGAATGTTGCAAAATTTTCGAATAAATAACAACTAATGGAACAACCCATAGGAATATTTTTATCAATCCAAAACTGGTTTTCAAATTTAATCCCCAAAAGATCGAAGTCCGCTGGGTGGACTGTTAACAATCTAAAAGCCCGCTTTATATCTATTTTTCCTAATTCAGCACCCCTACCTAATGATGATATCATCTGCAGAACATTATCGAATAAAGAATACTGAACATGGCAACAACTTCATCTATAAATTGATAGGTGGGTTATAAGCCTCCAGCTGTTGTCCGACTTTTTTACCAATCCAATAGAAGAAACTCTTAGTGTTGAAATGGGCTTTTCATTAAATGGACCCAACATTCTGCCTAAATTTACTTCAGCTTGCAACTTTTCAAGAGTTTCAGATTTATGAGTGAGAGCCGAAACTAAATTATTTGAATCGGTTGCATTTCTTGGACCAGTATACTGCAATCTAAACTCATTTTGAAAACCATCCTCAAGAAACTTACGATCAAGTTTTTTCTCATAAATGTTTAGGTATTTTAATAAAACAGCTACATTGATAGGGGTACAACCTTTGTCCCAAAGCTTCTTAATTAAAACATTATCTCTAATTTTGTTGTGTGATTGAGAATAATCTGAAAATATAAACCATCCCAATTAAGAAATTTAATACATATAGAAAAAAAACAAAACAAAACAACAAAAAACTACATTGTTCAAATGTATCTAATTTTGGTTATTGTAAAATCTTGGATACACAACATTTTGATTCTGCCTTGGACTAAAACGAGGTGTATTATAAGTTTGGTATATTGGTCTAGGCCGTATTTGACCCTGCATTTGAGGAAACTTCGATTGAGGTAAAGACTGTCTGCTGGGGTTTAAATCCTGCCTAGGGCAATTCTTTATTGGGTGCTGCCCATGACATCTTAGATAGGAATGACCATATGAACAAGGTTGTTTTCTACAAATTCCTTGATAATTGTAAGGGTAGCATTTATGACTACTTATTGCAGAAAATTGGCTCGCCGTATTGGAAGATGTTAGATAAAGGAGCCAAAGCTCTTGATCAATAACTGCCCAAGAAATGGATGGATCTTGGGCTTTTCGAAGCCTAAATTGTTCATCGTACACAAGCCAGCCTTCACTTCGCTTGGAACCTATGCGAATTGTATGCATATATCTTAGCATTTCTAAATATTTTTCAGGGTGAGCTGAACAGTAAATACTATTATAAATAATGAAAGCGTCGGTCCAACTTTCTATATTAAGTATTTTCTTTGTTTGTTTTGGTTGAATTGTAATTTCACCTTTCATTAAAATTAACCTTTGATTTTCATCAGCAGAAGACGCCTGAGAGTTGACCAAAAGCTGAGCTAAATTAACAAATTCTCCAGATACAGTTTTTTGCTTCAAATTATTTGAGACATTTTGCCCCAATTCATCTTTAACACTTGTAATTGGAGTTGGCACTGTTTGGAATACATTGTATGTACCTTGTGTATGAGTTTGTTGTGGGCTCACAGATGAGCTGGCTGATGTACATGTTGTGGCTGAACTGTTCATAGAGAATACAGTTGCAGTGACTGGTCCTAACCATAGGCTAAACATCGACTGAATGGCTTGGTCTGGAAACAATATCCGCTGGGGGAACAACTCTCCTTCTTGCTGCCGGTGCGACAGAGTCACCTCTACTTGCCGGAACGGCCCTCTTCCGACCTGAACGTCGCAACATGATTCTGAAACAGATCTCTCTCAAAGTTAATAGGTGTTTAGCATTAAACAACTGGCAATAGAATATTTATAGTTATCGTGATTAGTGGAGGTCTACATATTTCAATATTTTCCAAATTAAAGATATTCATTATGCGTGTCGCTTTAACCGAGTTACCCTTGATTTCACTTTCCAAAAGCAATGCCCCCCTTTTTTTTAAGGTTTGATTCCTTCATAAGATAAATATATACTCAGTCACTCTATCTCTTTAAGATATTAATTGCCAGTTTTATTATTATTATGTTTTGTTTGCTGTGGCCTAGACATGGTCTAGTATGGCGTGCAAGCCGTTTTTATTTTTTTTTTATTTTTTTTTATTTTTATTTTTTTTTACATAGGGTATATTTTTTAATAGCATGTTATTCTTTATTCATTTAAACATCTTATTGTGTAATATGAAGTTTGGTTATCGGTCATGGAATAGGGTGTTGTTTTTAATGGAGAGCATGGCGAATTCATTTTTTTTCCGCCTCGATTGACAATACGCTTAATTATTCCGGCCATCGACAAAATTAATGCTATAAACATGTCAATCAACCTCTGAAGGTTTGTTTTAAAACATGTAAATGTGTATTTGAATAACATACATTACGATTTTTTGTCCATTACAGATGTCTGTATTTTGAAGGCTTCTTCTCCCTCCAAATACTATTTCAAAAAGGATTTCAAATACCCGTTGTATTAAAGCCCAGCAGGGATACTACAACGTACTCATACAGATACAGAAGGACGTACAAATGATGTCATCCCAATAAGGTTTAATAAAATACCGAATAACCAAACATTCACGATCGACAACAACGGCTAAATTCGAGGACACTTGGATAAACGATTTAAATTTTATGCATTTAAATCTCATTAATAAACGCTTTCTTCAATTATATCATTATGCTATCGTTAGGCGTTAACACATTTCATATATTCTACATTGCTTGTGCAATCTCACACTCATGCAAAAACCTGACACAGTTATGTTAAAAAATCGAATGGCATTCAAATCTAGCCAGCATGTGCAATAAAAAAGGAATTTAGACTGATTGGGATATGTCCCTTTGTTCATTTGTTATTTATTTTCGTAGATCTTTACAACATAACAATGCAATGACCAAAACAAACAGAAAAAAAGACAAAACACTACACAGAAAACCAAAAGTTGAGCAACAGGAACACAACTAAAAACAAGAGTAAACTTTGGTCGTCCTGAAGATCACATTATATTGTATTGAGTAACCCTCGCCTGGGCGGAATTCGAACAACGTTATTAATAATAGGCACTGATTGCATAGGTAGAAATAAACCCAACAACTATACGATCACGCTCACGACGGTCCCGCTTTGTACTTCAATGTTACATCACATAGTACAGGTTCAGCATGCAGGATATATAGTAGAGCTGTTATATGGTACCATTGTCTACTGGACCTTCAAATACTGAAATATATTAAAACATACACATTGGTCTAGATACATGTATGATGATTGTTAGACCCACTCCCTATCTTCTGATTAGACCCAATTCCTATCTCCTGATTAGACCCACTCCATATCTCCTGATTAGACCCACTCCATATCTCCTGATTAGACCCACTCCCTATCTCCTGATTAGACCTACTCCCTATCTCCTGATTAGACCCACTCCCTATCTCCTGATTAGACCCACTCCATTTCTCCTGATTAGACCCACTCCATATCTCCTGATTAGACCCACTCCCTATCTCCTGATTAGACCCACTCCCTATCTCGTGATTTGACCCACTCATTAATTCCTTTTACATTTCCCCGGCTTTTAGTAGGGATCGTGTTGATCAATCTTTAGTTGCATAGTGTTTTGTAGATAATTGTTTGCCTTTCTGTCCCCTTTCTTTTGGACATTGTGTTGTCTGACCTTCGATGTACGGCTTTTGGTTATCCCTTTGTTATCTGTCAACTTTTTTTGATATATGAAAAGGCATAATGACTTTACAATTAAAATATTTATACATGCAAGAATGATTTGAAGATACTAAACGGGTAATCAGAATCTGTAAATCGAAGGACAGACAACACAATGGCGACAAGAAAAGGGACAAAAGGACAAACAACGTCTATACCTGTTTGTAATAGTAAGCTTTTTTAATGCGTGTAATTTAATATTCCGTGGTCTCACCCACTGCGACTGCGATTTGCGATGTATTTGATACATGTTTAACAAGACATTATTATATTTTTTACACAGACTCATCTTTTTAATATTTGATCCCAGATATGATAATCCGGTCGTCAGTACCATCATATAATACAGCTATCTACGTCATTATTGTAAATTATAAATAAAGAAAATACATCAACAAATATTCATTCACCACTGCAAACAACAATAAAAATGTCTCTTTTCGCAACAAATACATCTACATTGTCAAATGTTCACCACAAGGCTGGATGTTGTATAAGTCAAGATTTACTGGAAATACATACAGCTATAACCGATGGTGATTTTCGCAGAGCTGGAATTCTTATTGGAGAAAAAGGTGAACTTAACAGAATGTATAAAGACAATATAACCATTTTACTGCAATTATGTCAAACAATTCCGAAAAATGAGGAATCCGATGCAATATCTCTCGTCAAGGTGCTCCTGGAGAAAGGAGCCCGAGTTGATATAAAAGACGCTGATGGTAAAACTGCAGCAGATTATGCTAAAAGGAATGGTTTGAAGCTAATCATCATGACATTCCATACTATATGTAGTGAAAACTTACTAGGTGAATATTGCTTCTAGATATAATGGTATATATAAATGACTATTATAATTTTAAACCTGCTAAATGTTCTTTATAGAAGGAGGTATAATTTGGTGTTAACAGGGTTACATTGTATTGTACATCAGAATGTGAATAAAAAATAAATATATTTGTCAATGCTTTCTTCACATTATCCATTGTTTAGCTATTGTAAATAAACGATAGAGAATACCGAAGAGGCAATCAAACATGGACAATCCAGAGAAACCAGTGACATAGGACTGATAAAACGAAGAAAAACAAAACAAAACACAACAACGAATGTTGGACACCAAATACAAATAACGTAAATAAGACTGGAGGTAAAGATGAACCGAACATCGTTTCCGTGCGGAAATCGGAACGAACATCACAACACGGAACACACAACGTGAAGGCACATAATAGAACAACACAAAAAAACTAAAACGATGAGCAACACGGACCCCATCAAAAAACCGGGGGTGAACTCAGGTGCTCGGAAATGGTCAGCAGTTTCTGCTTCTTATAAGAGATCCGCCGTGTTACTCATATATAGAGGCAAGTCTGGTAAAAGTCTTGGCAGTGATAGAGGAAAGAAAACATCTACGTAAAAATTAAGAGATCCATTGTCATTTGAGATATGGATATTTCGTATGGGACCGAAAAATTTCGGACAACATGAGAGATAGAATATTTTTTTTTGTCGCACAAAGCGCGAAATTTTTTCCAGAATTTAACATTAGGTTATATGACAAAAACTCTGAATCAGATTATTTGTTTTTTCCTCCACCAAAATCAGAATATTTTTTTCAGCAACATTGGGAATCAGAAATTTTGTTTAGGAAAAAACCATAAACCTACCGCCCCCTTTCAAGTTAAATGGTCGTTCCCTAACAGTATACCAGATTGTGGTGACGACCTTAATTTTTTTTTTTTTTCAATTTAATGAATAAACATATTTAATATAATCGACATCTATGTGCTACAGCTTGTTAAATCTGCCAATTCCGATGGTTGTCCAAGTATATATGTTTGTATATTGACAAAGAATGTTATTTTTAAACAGTGCCTCTGACATTGGTTTCCAGTCACTTTATATCGAAGGGCAATTCACTTCATAAACATTTACCTTATTTTAATAATTTGAATCGCAAATTTGAAATATAGAAAAAAAATCTTTAAACGGTATCCTAAGAAAAGCTTGAAGATACCAAATAGGTAAACAGTAGCCGTATATCGAAGGACAAACAATAAACTCGCACAGGAAAAAGGTCACACACAAAAAACAAACAATTTTCCACAAAACACTAAATATTGAGCAAGATGAATACCACTGACAAGCGTAGGTGAACTCAGGGGCTCATCACGACGTGGTTAACCGGTATGGAATATATATTTCTCACCCCTTGGATAAAGTAGTCCGTTAATTTAGGTGAAAAAGATTGTTCTATCTTACCCTGGTTTCTGGGTAACGACAAGCTGCACGTGCATTTTCCCGCAAAATTGTTTTCCAATATTGAAGTAAATTGTCGATTTATCTATATACGTTCGTGTCTTGACAGTATTTTAAATGTATTTCATAATACAATATATAGACAGTATCTTAAAATGTTACCATAACAGTGATAAATACTAATATAAACTATAAAAAGTTATTTGACGTTGGTCAAAGGGAGGTAATGAATTTTTATTTACGTTAGTTACTAACAAGGGATAGCACTCTATATTTTCTCAACGTAAACAAATATTGACACGATAGAAAGAGATGAGAAAAAGAGTCAAACACCGTAAAAGGTGCATTTTTTTTTATTATTGTGGAATCTATCACAAGTTGATAACTTTATTATTTTGAACCCCTTTAAAGTAGTAAAATGAAAATTGTGTTTTATTTTATTACGTAGCATTTTGGTCCTGTGATATGGTTCGCAAATTAATACGCCAAACTACACAAAAAGTAAACAAACATTGACACGGTAGAAAGGGGTGAGAAAAAGAGTGAAACACCGCGAGAGGTGCAAGATAGTAAAATCTGTGACACCCTCGGGTAAGATTTAAATCGTATCCGACTCGGACAAGCCTCGTCCGATACGATTTTAATCTTACCCTCGGGTGTCACAGATTTTACTTTCTTACTTTTGAGACAAACCAGTTCCTATTTTTAGCGATGTGAGATTGTCTTATCTTTCACTAGTGCCAGACAAAAATAATCACGTGCGTTTTACCGGCAAATGCATGCTGTACAGTTTATGTCAACTGCCCCCCCCCCCCACCCCCCATATTCCCCATATTCTCCATGCTTCATCAATAAAACCACGATTCTATTACATAAGTATTTTTAAATTAATGTATGTATACTATTCTGCTAGCTAGCAATTTAACTATCGTGCACCTTTCGTGTTTCATGGTGTATGACTCTCTTCCAGTCGTTTGTTTACTTTGAGTAAATAATAGAGTGCTCTCCCTTGTTAGTAACTAACGTTACCTCCCTTTGACCAAATTCAAATATTTTTTATCGCTGTTGTAGTTACATTTATCATATATTTATTAAATACATTGTATTTCATTAAGAAATACATTTAAAATACTGCCAAGACACGGATACATATGAATACATTCACTTCAACAATGGAAACAAAATTTGCGGGAAAACGCTCGATCGGGAATGTAAACAAAACAATTTAGGTAACAGCTGATAAAAGTGAGAAATAAAATCAAACACCGGCAAAAAGTGCA
This sequence comes from Gigantidas platifrons, assembly GCA_002080005.1. Classification (NCBI taxonomy): domain Eukaryota; kingdom Metazoa; phylum Mollusca; class Bivalvia; order Mytilida; family Modiolidae; genus Gigantidas; species Gigantidas platifrons. The sequence goes on from MJUT01038131.1 coordinate 342,595, forward strand.
AGACAGGGATTTCCCTGTCTTGCACTTTTGCCGGTGTTAGATTCTATATATCTTGCACCTCTCCCGGTGTTAGACCCTATATGTCTCAAATGTTCCGTTTGTCGGAATTACAATCCGGTCTTTTAATCATTAATGTCTTATCAGTGGGTTTGTAACAAGAGTAACACAACGATTGTAACATCTTGAGCAAGAAATACTGACCTTTCCAGAGCACATGAATTCACCCCGGTTTTAGTGGGGTTCGTGTTGTTTGGTCTTTAGCTTTCTATGCAGTGTTTTGTAGTTCATTGTTTGTCTTTTTTTTAGCCAGTGTAGTCTGTCCTTCTTCGAGTCACGGCTTCTGATTACCCATTTGGTATCTCCAAACTCCTATTAGCAGTTCCTACTTCAGTTGTGGAACACATATAACCATCATGCACCATATATTTTCCTAAATTCCGATTCGTTGCTTGTAATTACTTAAACAGTTAAACAGCGAAAATGGATGTCTGCACATGTGACTGAAATAAAAACGATGATATCTAATTCTGTGCACACGAAGAGTAAACTGAAATGGCCAACAACATCGGCTACGATACTCATGTCTTATTTTCAATCAGAAAGGTTTGAGGTTACCACATTGGTAGCATGAAGCTGAAAATTGAAGGACAGACAATGCAATTGCTACAAGAAAAAGGACAAAAGACAAACCATGGTCGAAAGAGCACTACCGACTGTGTAACACCAAGCCAATTGAAAACCTAAGCTAAACTCAGGTGTTCAGCAAGGGTAAGTAGTTCCTACCTCAATAGTAGAACATTCCACACATATCACCATCCATGCACCATATATCTCCCTTAAGGCCGATTCACTGTTTATAATTTAATCTGTATCGAGTGTACATAAAGCAGAAATACTGACGTTAAACAAATAACCGAATCTGCAGATTATAGTGTACAAAGACAAGCTAAAATCGACAATCAATCATGTGACTGAAATAAAAACGTAGATATCTATTTCAGTGTACACGACGGGAAAACACGAAAATCAGCTAACGCTGTATACACGTGAAGTGGTTTGGTCTTAGTTCTATTTAGAAAGTTGAAGATACCAAAAAGACAGCCAATATAATGGCTACAAGAGAGGATAATAAACGAATAAACAATTATCCGAAAAACACTACACGGGAAATTACAATATTAAAGAACTGTATGTTACAAGCATAATAGATCCTATTAAACTACTGGGAGGATGATAAGAAGAGTTTGAAGATACCAAAGTGGTAATCAGAATCCGTACATAGAAGTAAAAAAAAAAGGACAATACAATTTCCAAAATAAAAAGTACAAAGGGACAAACAACGATCTACAAAACATACACATAAGACTAAAGATCGAGTAACACGAACAGCACTAAAAACCGGTGGTGAACTCAGATGCTCCGAAATGCTCCGGGCGGAGGATAAGCACGGGGACTGATAGTCCACCAGCAAAGATTTTGTCCCAGTAATAGTAAGAAAAATATCGATATCTCATTAAGTGCACACGACTCGTGGAATAATCTTCATTGAGTATGCTCTGTCAAAATAATGGAAAGCCAAATAATATTCAAAACGTTTTTGGGAGCAAGTAAACCAAAGGACCTAACCAGGGTAGCTATGGCTACATATTCCAGAAGAAGATTGTACTTAGTTTCAATAAATTGGATTATGTAGGACTGAAATGTCATACTTAACTATATATGGTAATCTATGTCACCGTACACGTACTGACTACTGGGTGGATGATACCCCGGAACTGATAATCCACCCAAGCTTGCCTCCACCATAACTTGGTGTAAAGTGTGGCCATACGGAGTACAATAAAAGAAGCGCATACCATACGAAATCGATTCCGGAAAATAAATTATGAACTCTTAATAAAAATGGCTTATCATATAAAATGATAACCAGTAATATGTCACTGTCAAAATACTGACTACTGGGCGGACGACACCTCGGGAACTGTTAATCCACCAGGTATCGGCGATTCAGTGGTAGTAGTAAATACGTAGATATATCATAGAGAGAAGGTTGAAGATACAAAATAATAATAAGCCGTAAATCAAGGAAGAGCAGACAATGCTATGGTAATCTCTGGGGAAAAAACCTAATTCTGATTACAACAAATAGAACATATCCGTGGTCATTTGTGACACAGATATTTCGGCACAGTTATGATGTCGACCATGAAACTCTTATTAGACTTGGGCCGTAGTGGTCGTGATCGCATGGTAGTTGGACTTACAACTACCTGTGCAATGAGTGCTTATCAGCACTAAAGTTGTGAGTTCGAACCCCGCTTATGGCGACGTGTACTCGATACAACATTATGTGATAAAGTTTGTCTGTGATTTGCGACAGCTCGGTGGTTTTCTCCGGGTACTCGGGTTTCCTCCACCAATAAAACTGACCGCCACGATATAACTAAATTGTTGTTGAAAGTGACGTTAAACACCATAACTCTAACCCATAGACTTATACTGTAAATTTGTCATTTGATAATATTCCTATTAATGGATTACACAATGTATTTTACTTCTTACAAAAAGAATGAACAGATGATTCTATCTGCTCCCATCTTTGTACCGAAATTGAACCAGTGGTACTTAGATGACATTTTATGAGTTTTAGGTATGAGGGGAAACTAGAAGGGGAAAAGTGTATGGCTCTCACTTTCTTGAGACGATTGTGACCTTTATTTCATATATTTAATATATAACTTTAAAAAGTTAAAAATGAAAAATAATATAGAAATAAAAAAGAAAAAAAACATTTTCACACGCTATAAACAAAAGTATAATGTATGTCTCAGGTTTCACCTTGCGTTACATAGTATGACATCGATAGACAGACAAAATTTTAAA
>MJUT01038132.1:9732-22734 GCA_002080005.1 Gigantidas platifrons
CGCCCCAGGGGCCCTTTCAGATATCTTTTCTAAACATGGTATATAATTATAATTGATGTTATTATCCCGTTGATCAGTAAATACAAAAACGTTTGTTTATTTGTATACGACTGGAGCCATATATAACCATATGTCGTGATAAAATTATTTAAAATGTCACTAGCCTGCCAATTCTAACATAGGTTTTCTTTCCTATTACGGTTTACCAAATCATTTCATTATGATGGTCCATTAAATAAACATGTTCTTCAATAAATAAAAAATTAGAATTGAGCTGAAATGTCACCGCCGTGACGTAACGGGTGTTGACGTTTTAATCATTCTACCATACAAAAACGAGGTCCAATACGAAAACGGATTTTAAAAACGAAATGAAAATTGTTGAATTTTACAAATTTAAAGTTATGCACCATAATATGATATTTATTCAGGTGCTCGACAGGGTATATAATGTCACATTTCGGTTACAACATATACCCCGCATAGCCAGAAGAAAGGTGCTAGATGGTGGCACCAGGATATCTGCATTTTTCATATAAGATATCATTCATATTACATGCTATTCTATCATGTTATTTTCCAGAATTGAAAATACAGTTTAATTAAAATTAGATCTTGAATCTCCTCTTTATGATGTCGCCACATATCAGAAAAGGGAAACAATTCAAGATCTAATTAAGAAATAAATCATGTAAGCCAGAATATGTTGGGAGTTTTAACATGTATTGGCGGATATTTGTATTTTATCCCGAACCAGGGGCGAGGGATACAATTTACTAATATCCGCCAACCCATGTTAAAACTCAAAACACATTCTCGCTTCCATGAATTATTTCGATTCTGATATGTCTAAGAGTGCAAATACGGTAGTATATTTTGATTGGAAGACGATAATTTATATTTACGTTTGCGGACACAATTTATGCTGGCAATGGTAGAGTCAATCATATTCACCGGCGCATGTGCGAATGAGATTATACCATCGATAAATCGCTCGTTTGTCTACAAAGCGAAAGAAGGACGTCATGTTATATTTTTAATTAGATTGTAGAAAATGACAATTGATATATTAAATCAAGTCAAATAAAATGCAATAAAAATTTATAACAAACATAGCATATTAGAGGTTGCTGAACAAAATGTTTAATATCCGAACTGCATGAAACTGGTGGAGTTTGATACCAAAATTTAACTATTAATTTTCCGTGATCAATTTGGATTTCTCAGTAATAGATGAAGTGACAAAAGTTATATTTAAATCTTCTAAATTCGATGTTTCCACATTAAATACACAATGATCATCTTTGAATGCTGGCGACTTCAAAGAAATGGCTAAAATCGTTTCAAAACCAGGACATTGTTTGAATTTCGGGAGAAGAACAACTTTGCGGAAATCAACAATAACTTTCAATTATCGAATCTTTGACATACACATTGAATTTTTGTATTGCATGCTATTATTTGACAATTAAAATAAATGTTACTGCAACCACATGATCAAAATCTAAATTAAGTATTATAAATATATATGAGGGAAATTATTATCTGGATACAACCTGAATAATATAATGTTATAGTATTTTTTAAACCCCATTATGTAACATATAATTACGGTACTTTTTAAACATTTATCTTGGATTTTCGATCGTAATAAAAACATCGTTGAGAGGAATCAGATAGGCATCCCCACCAAATTTGATTTTAACTAACCAAGAGGTTCAAATCATAATGTGAAAAGCTTACAGACAAAGACGACGGACTCAAAGTATTGACAATACCCTAGATTACATTGTGGGTCAGGTGAGCTAAAAAAAAATCTAAAACCAAATGTTGAATATTGTAGGGAAAACAATTTTTAAAATTTGATTGTAATTTTTTTTTAATTAGAAATCAAATATATATTATATGTGGTTCTATTTTTGTTTTTAGAGGTAGAATTAAATTATAAAAATGACCCAACATAAAGGGTAAAACTGTGAAATGCCCTGATGAATTGATTTTCATTAAATACTATGCATTTTGAAATTTCATTTCAGAGACATCAAATGAAAAAATAATTTTTAATATATATATCTTTATTCTCAAAAAGCAGACGCATAACATCGGTACAGAGATAACTACATGTATTTACAAATATTTACATAAAATAACATAAACAGACAACATATCACATGCATGCATACAACCAATCACATACATACAATACAGAAAAAACATAAAACATACAACATATTACGAAGTCAATTAAATTTATATTTAGCTGGATGGTAAATTTGCATTTATATTTCTTAAAAATTTACAGTTTTTTTTAAAATCGGTTTACTTCTGGTAGGCATAAGTTCTGAAAATTTCAATGTATTATGTCTTGTAATAAAATATTTTGGTAAGCATTCTTTTCTCTTCTGATAAAAAAATTGGCATTCAAACAAATAGTGATATTCATCTCCTATGTTTCTATTGTTACATAGGATGCATACTCTATCCTGTCTAGGAATATTTAACCAGCGGCCTGTTTCAATGGGTAACTTTGTATTGCAAGTTCGAAATCTACATAATAAAACGGCATTTTTATATTCTAAAACATTTAAATATTCTTCAAATTCAAACTTTGTTTTAAATATTCTGTAGTTAATGGCTTTTGGCGAATCAATGATCTTTGAAAACCAGTTCTGTATAAATTGATCCATTAATATCTGCTTAATGAGTGCCTTTAACCAATCTTCGTGCGGGAAATTTTGACCATCCCATATATATGAAAAGCCACATTCGTGAAATATATTCTCTGTAAATTTAATCCATTTTAACGACAGATTTTTTTCAATTTAAAAATAAAATTTAAAATAGAAAATGAAAACATTGAAAACTATTTAGCCGGAAAATACATGAACCTGGCATTATCTATTTTGAAGCATTTAATTTGGGGTGGAAATCAAAATGATCAGAGAAAACAATCGACCTACGTTAAAGCAAATACCACTCTGAAGTCTGAAATTCAATAAAATTAAAACTTAGTGTGAAAAGTTCGAAATTTGTGGAAAAATGTAAAACAATGACCTCCTGGATATTGAACCATGTTAACATAGCCGCTGAATGAACAACGGTGGTGGGTTTTGAAAAAGAAAGTTTATTTTGGATATTGTGTTTTGTGTGTGATTGAACAATGTATGTACATTACCTTGAGTAAATACTAAAATGTTGGTTAACCCTGTCGCCAGCAGCAGATATCTAAGTGCCATTACGACTTCCTGCAATAAAAATATCAATGATAACAGAAGCTTTATCAATATATAGATTTAATTCATAAATTGGAACATCTGGTGATTTCCTATGTAATGTAAATGTAAATTGGTTGATTGCTGTTTAGCATCACAGGAGTGGTATATCATCGACAGTAAGTGGACATACTTGTTCGTCACTTCCGATTTTCCCCTCAATATTTTATGTAAAACCACTTATTTTTTTCAAAAACTTATACAATGGACACCTAACTTTTCTTCACCAATTTTGCTGAAATTTTCACTTACAAATGCACAATTTTATGAAGTTTTTCGTCATAATCTTCATATAATTTTTTTTACTCCAAGTTTTCAACTATTTATATTTTTATCAAGTTTTTATTTAACTTTTTACGATTTAAACACAGTCTTGAACTCTTTTAGTTAATAAAATATTTATAATTGTATAGTGGTTGTGTGTAAATCGTGATTTAAAAAAAAAAGTCTTAAATCACAAAATTATACGGCGATTATAAAGAAAAACTTCAAAACATTTTGCTTTTGCGAACGAAAATTTTTCATCAAAATTAGTCAAGAAAAAATCTCTGTATAATTTTATTTTTTTTTGAAAAATCGAAAAAAAAATGGGTTTATAGGAGTTGGTTTTTATTGCCACACGTGAATATTCGAAGCAATTTGCCTTGCAGCCGGCCACCTATGACTATATACCCATCTGAATTGTTGTTAGTATTGAGCTTTTATATGTATGTTAAGGGTGTGCTATTCACCATACACGAGGGGCTCATTTATTTTCAGTTCTAAGGTATAGTTGTTTTGATTTGTCAACGCAACTAGAAGTTCCCCCTTTACCACGGAGTTTCTACAAGAAGTAAACTATTTAAAAAAAAACAAGCAAAATAAATAATAATAAAGGTAAAATGTAAAATACCAACTATATACAAGTGTAGTTTTAAAATATGCTTAATATGTTAAAGTTTGAACTAAAACAAGTACGTCAAGGCTAAAATGAAATCTTATAAGTTGATATTCTCCAATGGAGTCCTTTAATTGTATAGGTGTAAATTCTAAATGTAACTTTTGTTAGTCACAAATAACTAAGTGTTGTAAAAAATTAATGCATTCTTTTCCTTTGATATTTTTGGGGGTTTTTTTATACCAAAATGTAAGCAACAGCTAAGAACTATGAAATAATGCACGCATATGAGATATTGCACAACACTTTAAATCTGGGCTGTAGTTTTGTTATTCTGAGAGAGCCGTGCAATAATCAACGATCCAGATGTGATATTGCATGGCTTCATGTTATAAATCTGTATACCACTGTTTTTCCGAGTTAAACGGTTAAAGAATCGAATGTGTCTCATCTGACATTTTGCTACCGGAAACTCTTATTTTTCTATGTAATATTTATATCACGGTTTTCCAAGTTAAACGATTAAACAAACAATTGTGACTACAAATTTTTCTACTTTTTTCCGCATTTTATCCCAGATTTACAAAGCGCTCAGATTTAACAATTTGAAATGAAGGTGTTCTTGTTGGACTTAATTGTTACAATTTGTTGTAAACAGTAAGAATGTTTCTGACTCTCTATTGAAATATAACAATGTTGTTTTATTCTGTAACAGACTGAGAAAACAAAGCAAATTTACATTACTTTTCCTGTTTAAGATTACTTTGTTCAAATAACTTATATTTGTGTAGACCTGTAAAACTGCGTTTATATACCCATGTATCTACATGAAATATATTAGACACATGACTATGGGAGATTATAGCATCCTAGGACTATTGTGTTTGTTGTTCTATTTCTTTGGTTATAAAGCTAAACGTTATTCCTGTTTGAATTATGAATTGCTTTGGGTTTTTTTAGTTTAAACATATTTTTATTTGCTAAATATAACAAATAGGGATCGGATTGCTTTGTTGTAGTGGCTTAGTCAAATAAGAGAGAGAGAGAGATAGGATACAAAGTAATCAATCCATATCTATATTAGATTGTCTACATAGGTTAAAAACTTCTAAAATGAGACTTCTTTATATATACATGTATATCGAAATGATTATTAATTTTTCCATCTTCTGGAGGCAATAGTCCTGTGTTTGTGATTCTGGGCATACAACCCTTACATGGGGAAAGTATAGATATTAATTCCCTTGTAAAAGTATATAAAAAAAATGGAGAAATCTTAGTGCATTCTTAAGAAGAAGGAAACAAGTGAATAATAAACCCTGTTACAATATTTTTCTTGGTCCTATTTTTCTCTGTCTCTTTAAAAAAAATACATTAAATATGCATAACTACTTTTAAGAAAATGTTTCTTCATAATCTATCATGCAAAATTATGAGAAAAAAAAATCGTGCATTCGTTACAAATTCAAATTAGAAAAAAATTGCAACAAATAAATTATCTTTGGTTTTTTATTATTTTAATCCGTATAGTAACCTTACCTGATTTAAATGTTACATATCAATGGTGCGTGTATATAGCTACCAATAAAATGGTAGACTTTCCTTAACCGAGGTTATAATAACCCAATATTCGTCATCAAGACAAAAATAATTCTTGCCAAAAAATATAACAGAACGTCGAATGGAACTCATCGTTTACAACAAGTTTAAACGGAATTAGACATGTTAAAAAAAAAACTTTATTTAGACTTTACTAGACAGAAATCGTGGATCTACACAATGAACAATGTCACCAAAAATAAAGCTGTTCTCTGTGGATTCAAGTGGATCTCAGGATTAACATGATTATGCAAGAAGAAATAATTCGTTGCTGACAAGGCATATACATTTCTTTTTCTTTTTGCTCTAACTTTTTACAGAACTGCGACTTGACTAAAATAAGATGGTTTGTTGTATCTTTTCTTTTCTTTGGCGATATACTCAGAGTATCGTCAAAGAAAAAAAGAAGAAATTGCTACAGTATAAACATTTCCTTTTAATTAGATTGACAAAACTGGAGACTTTTTCCATTTATTTTTCTGTCTTCATATGAAGAAATTGATCGCTTACGTCGCTATAGAAAAAACTAATTCATTTTCAGAAAGTATTTGTATCGTATATCAGCTATATGCTAAAATAATTTATGCAAAATATTTTTTTTTTTTTAGAAAATGTGTGCATAAATGATAGACTAGAATAGTTCCTTAATATGAGAAGGAATTGTTAAATATATAAAACAGGATATTAAAAAGCAAAATAGGTTTCGAATATGATATATTTAGATTCTAGAGGCATTTTAATATATTTTGTATAGCTATTTAATGGGTCCCGATTCCCCTCGTCCTGAATGGGCATGCAACATTTGTCGCTGGCCGTTCAGCACCACACAATCGATCAATCGACCTATTTCCCAGACAAAACACGACTATTTTCAATATTTTAGAAGGACACGAAAAATGTCGTTATAACCGTGAACTCGGGATTCCCCATTACGCCCACATAAAGACTTTATTGTACTAGTATTTATTCTGATGCCAATATTAGCCAATAAAATGCAACATAATTCCATATCTACACAACAGACAAGTAGACCTCTTTTTTGGGTTACCAATATTTAATTATACTGGAATTGACACACAATGGCCATGTAAACAGATATAGTCGTTCGTTTTAATGACGCGTCCAAAAACCCTGTTTAACTTTATTTATACTACTTATCAAAGTTTTCTTTTTTTATTGTGGGTGAGTGGTACCAGTTCATTTTAAACACATTGTATACCCTATCAATATGTAGTAACATATATTATCTAGCGATATCGATAGTTGTTTGTGTTAAATACATTTTAAAATAGTTTTAATTGTAAGGATTGAACGACTGTTTAGTAAATATCGAGTTCACGTCACGTATTAGTCTTGTTTTTTGCCCCCCATTCATAAAATGTATTGTAATTTTTACAATGGAAACTAAGGTTGTCATTATAAACAAATTACACAAACATGTACTAAAATCACCATTTCCCTTCTTTTTATACTGTTTGTGGAAGGGGCCGTCGTGGTCGTATGGTAGTTGGATTTACAACTACCTGTGCAATCAGTGCCTATCACCACTAGAGTTGCGAACACCGTTCATGGCTAGGTGTACATGATACAACATTTTGTAATAAAGTTTGTCAGTGACTTGCGACAGGTCGGAGGTTTTCTCCTGGTACTTTGGTTTCCTCCACCAATAAAACTGACCGTCACGATATAACTGACCGTCACGATATCGTCACGATATAACTGACCGTCACGATATAACTGAATGAAATGAGCGTTAAACACAATAAACCAAACCAACAGGAAAATGATATATAAAATTAAATAAAATGAAAGACAAAAAACCACACTGTCGGACAAGTTCCAAAACCAAGAACAAAAACCACACTGTCGGACCAGTTCCAAAACCAAGAACAAAAACCACACTGTCGGACCAGTTCCAAAACCAAGAACAAAAACCACACTGTCGGACCTGTTCCAAAACCAAAAACGAACAATCAGTACACTAATAAATTATCGATCGCTTTTCTGGCTTTGTACAAGCACTTCAATAAAGCGTATCGGGTTTAATGTACAAGCACTTCAATAAAGCGTATCGGGTTTAATGTACAAGCACTTCAATAAAGCGTATCGGGTTTAAGGTAGTTTTATGGGTCCAACCCTCCCCTCTACATGAAATGATGCTGTTATTGTAAGTGCTTTCCACACGTGAGTACCTATCACGAGCGAAAAGTGTAATTCCATAGAACATTCTAATCTTCAACATTGTACACAACATTAGTAATGTTGGCGACACAGAGGCTGTCATATGTATAATATTAATACTATTACAAAGAGCCGATGGCCTAAACCAACATTTAAATATTAGATAGTAGATTCTACACAAGGGTATCGACATAATAAGAAAACAATAGTCAACTTTGAATCTCACTAAAGTCTATTTACAATACCATCTTTTGTCATCAGTACGCAAGTGACAGAATACTTTCCAATAAGGTGCTGATATCTCCCGGAAAACTTGTTGAAAAATAAGTTGAAACGATTCTTTAAAAATTATTGACTTAGAATATGGTGACGTTGTGAAAAATCTTCATAGAATCTGCAAGCTCGAGCCACAGAAACAATTTTGGGTCATTATATACTATATATAATGTATATGGATTTTGGGTCATTTCGTGCGATGATTGTTACCGGCCCCTGTGGCTTAAGCGTAAGGTCTGATTGATTGAATTGTCGATTCCCTCAGTTTATTTCCTCCTCAATTGAAGAGTTACAATTTATGACAACACAAATACACAAAATGCACAATGTTACATACAAATAATAATGTACTAAATAAAAAACTACAAACCATTTATATAGCAACTACAAGATATTATTAACAATCCTCGTCAAATAGATAAAGATTTAAGTTACAATATATCTGCGTCATCAATGACCACGGATATGTTTAGTTTGTTTTAATCCCGTTCTTTTCTCGTTCATGACTTATCACTTGATTCAAACAAGAGACCACGACGGGCACTAATAGTGGAGCAGGAACTGCTTACCTTTCCGGAGCACCAGGCTTCATCCTTGGATTTTTTGTTGCTCAATCTTTAATTGTCTGTGTCGTATTTTGTAGATCACTGTTTGTCCTTTGTGTCTGTCTGTTTTCTTTTGGTCATAATATTGTCTGTCCATTTTCGATTTACGGCTTCTGATGACCCCTTTGGTATCTTCAAACTGTCTTTGTATGAACACCCATGGTAGTAAGACTAACACATAATTTACATACATATTTACGAGTCACACATATAAATAAGAGTAAAAACTGAACTTTAATATAATTTACTAAAGTATAGCAATCTACCTAATTGTAGTCGAGAGGCTAGTTTTGATGAACACGTATTTACAGAAGGATAATTGTACTTCATCAAATAGGGGTATGTTTCTAAAACTGCAGAAGTCTACATTTGTTTCTATGTTTTGCCCGAATGTGTCCTCCATATGAAGGTAGGTATGAGTTCATCATACATACTTCTACGTTGTATGATTAATATATCCAATAAATTACAGGCATCTATCACTGGCACTACCAATAGCTGACAGTCGAGAATATAAAGGAAAGAGAACCTTCTTGGCTTTGATTTGGCGAAATCGTTCAAATGACATGAAATCATATGAAGTTCTTCACAAAATTAAATTGCTTTGTTACATAATATCAACAGTAAATGTTTTTTTATAATGAAGTGGAGCAAGAACTGCTTACCCTTCCGGAGACCTGAGTTCACCCCAGGTTTTTAGTTGGGTTCGTGTTACTCGATCTTTAGTTTTATATGTATGTTTTGTAGATCGTTGTTTGTCCTTTTGTACTTTTTCTTTTGGCCATTGTGTTGTCTGTTCTTCTTCGATATACGGATTCTGATTGCCCCTTTTGTATCTTCAAACTCTTATTCTAAGCATGATAACATGGATTTCATCAGAGGACACCTAATTCTGACTTTGTTGCAAATTTACAGTCAGTCTTGTTTGAGTCCTGAAAAATAAAACTGACTTTGAACTGTTTATTACGGAAATCTGAAGTCTGAAGATACCTCTCGCTTTCCGTAGTTTATACTGGTATTTATATTGTATATGATAAGGTTTCAGACAATGTGATTTATTAAAAGCAGCCTCGTCATCTATACATTATATTTTATTATTATAAGAAGGAAGGTCTTTGTTAAAATATCTAACAGTTTCCATAAAGAGCTGACTGGAAGATCAAATACATTGACAATAAAGCCGACTTTTGAAAAGAAAAGAAAAAAGAACATTCAAAGCAAACTTTGTCTATTCCTGAACGTCTCTACAGTCTACAACACTCCCTTAATAGTCTTTTATTTCAACTGATGATAAAATCTTACACATAAAGTTGTGGGCTTGTTGAATACGAATTTTAAAATATCAATAAAATATAATCTTTTGTGTGTTTTGTTTTAATTCTTTATTGTTAGCTTCCGGTATTATCAATAATCTTCAAGTTTGTAAAGAATTCCTGAGACTGTTTTATATGTGAACGTGACAACACGACAAGATCGTCTGTAGATATATATGATTTCCCACGTAAATAGCATCACGTAAGTTATTAAAAATGTTTTGCCCCTCTAATCATGAACAAAAAATACACAGCGATGATCAGTAATTCCGCCAATATCAACAAGACGAACGATCACCTCTCAACTTAACTCACTGAAGACAAAAACAAAATAAAAGACTACGACATGTGACGTTGTAAATCCATGTTCTGGCTTGGAATAGACACATAAATGTGGCGTAGTTAAACCGGTTGATGGGATTCCAACCTTCTATGTAACTTATGTCAGTATATTAATTGTTATATATAAGGTATAATAACAAAATTACCGAACACCGAGCAATCTTCCAAAAGGAAAGTCAAAACTCATAAATCAACAGACAAAATCAGTCAGCAACCGGAAAACTGGGAAAACCGCAATGGCCCTGACTTGGTACAGGCATTTCTAAAGAAATGGTGGGTTGAATAAGATTTTACGGCGCCAAACCAGCCGCTTTAATTACGGTTCAAATGTTCCGGTTGTCACTATAACAGCATTTATAACAATACTGGAACAAAATAGGTAAAATAGTAGTCAACGCAGTACTAAATTCAGTTAGGAGGGTAGAATATTTCTAATGAACCATCCCCATCTATAACTATTGGTCCTTTGAAGTATTTTAATTACGAAAGTAAATGTCAAAAACATTTTTATGTCACACATTCACAAAAAATATCTTTGACATTCTAGTTGACTTTCCGCTTAAACCACGTATACTAAATCCTTATCTTTATACATTTTTACTATATGAAAATCCATCGTTCACTATCGTCTCTGCAGAGACAGAATATATTTCGACAAGATCTTGGTATCGGAATATAAACTTTTTAAGAGATCGAATAAGGCGAATCTTTTTATAGCCCTGGTCCAGTAGCCTGTTTCTCAGATAAAGGTGACGTTTCAAGAAATCAGAATAATTGCTACTGGCCCTTGCATAACGAATCAATTGCGAGATGTAAACACCATATGCAGGAGAAGCTGGTATATTGCTACACATATTTGGAAAATTTATGATTTTTAAATTGAAGTCGTCCCGTTTATCATAAAATTTAGTACTTAGTTGACCACTGTCGTCAAATTCGAGGTATAAGTCCAAATATGATGCGGACGAAGCTGTATCTGTGGTCTCTTTAATTTCCAGCTCTGGAGGATATATCAATGAAAGAAACTCGACTCATATTAGTATAAAAATAAATCGATTAGAAGAGGGGCACAATTCGTACCCATTGGTATGCCGACGACCTGCTGAAACAGTGTCCCTCCAAAGGAGAAAAATATGTTATCGATGAGGAACTCCAGCATACTGATTACTTGTTCCTCGGAGTAGCATGTTTTACCTTAAAAGAGAGACAACTCTAAATTATAAATTTGAAATATGAATAGAATATGAATCCCCCTCTTGTCTTATATTGTGAGTCAAGCAGAATTGCTATGGAATATTGACCCCCTCCCAGTCCAGCTGGTATTATCAGGTATACAGTTTCTGAAAGTTGACAAATATGAATACAAAAAGGGGGTTATGGGGTTCTCAGTTGCAGACCCTTAACAATACATTAATGGAAGAAACCACCTGTTCCAAATGCTTGAACGGAATATAATTTTTAATGATACACACAAGGGGACTATGTTTTATGGAAAACATTTTTGTCTCCTATTTAATAGAGAGAAAAAATAAAATTACATGAAAGATGAAAAAAATTGTTAATCTGACCGTGCAGTTTTCAAATGATTTTGTTTAACGTGAAAAACAAATTCTGGCACGTGAGAAAAAAAATTTAGCACCCCNCCCCCCCCCCCCCCCCCAATAGACTAATAGTTCACTCGGACCCTTATTAAAAACTACTTATATCATATACTTTCCATATTTCAACGATTTGTTTACTTCACAATCGGGATCATGCATGCGTATCTGAATTTTAATTTGGACAAATAATAAAGTTCAAATGTACATGGATTATTGTTATTCAGGTATATACAATTATTAATATAATTAAATCAAACTGTAGGCGTAATTCAAATTGATAAAGGTAAATCTAGATAACTCCGAATAAATTGTATACGTAGACAAATTTAAATACACAGTCAGCTGAAAATAAATGTTAACACCGGATAAATACTAAATACTATAAAAATAGATTATGACGTAGACAAATGGTATATAAATGACCAATCTGTCGTTATGACTTCGGAACTGGTAACAATCCCCTTCTGATCGGTCATGATGTATGTGATTGATTGGAAGCGAGTGCTGTCCAAGCACAAAATTCACTTAACCTGATGCTTACTTCGTAACTCTCTTAGGTTTTCATACCTAGGAACCGTTCCCGGTTTTTGGGCCCTCACCATAGCGACCTCGCCAACCCAGGCATGGGCTAAGGGGTAGGTGTGGACACCCAAAGACCACAATTTGGTACCGATGTTCGTCATTGTGTTTATTTTCATTGCTGGCATTAGTAATGGATTGTGGTCTTTGTGGTATTACGACCAACTTCATCAAGGTAGGTAACAGATTTTTGTTGTAAACAGTAAACAGTAAACAAATAAACATTTTGATTCAATTTAATTAAACAATATTTTAAAGTAGTGTAAACAAGCAAGACATGGAGTTACCATCACGGTAGGGAAAGAGTTTTATTGTATTTATCAAACTGTTATTAAACTTTAGTCGGGGGGGGGGGGG
>MJUT01038132.1:53739-69777 GCA_002080005.1 Gigantidas platifrons
CATTGAGCCACCCGGGCCCTAATATTTTAGATATATTCTCAGTGTGCTTGATGAAAACCATATATATATCCATCTACTATAGATCTTATCATTTAACTCCCGTTTAACTTTACATTCACGATTTGGCGAAATCTTGTTTTTCAATATCAAGACCAGGACCTGGATTTCCATCGTCACATGTTGTGGTATTTTTGTGTTCAGTTAAGATGAGAGGTGATTGTTCGTTTTGTTGTTATTGGTGGAATTGATGGCCAACACTGTTTAAGCTTTTTTTCATAACATGCATGTCAAGTGAAATTTTATAGAAGAGCCTTAACCAATTGGGAAACTGTAACAAAGAATGATTTGAGAACGATGTCTCCTTTCTATGACAAATGACTGATTGAATATAAATTGATAAAACACAACGAAGTAGTATCAGGTGGTCTAAACAATTCAGCTAAATCTCTTAAGCTTATTATAGTAACTAATTAACAAAAACAGAAGTCACTTTTAGCCAATGCTAATACAATCGTACATAGTAAATCCTTGATTGAGAGTGTAAATGTCCTTACAGTTAGAATCAATAATGCACTAAACAAAGTGCACAGATAGTGCAGTGTCTTAGACTATAAAGTTATATGTATGAGGCTTAAAACTGGGATAAAGGAGAGGTTCACCAAGCCTTTCAACAGTTTTGTGCCCGATACATTTTGATATTTTATATTTTAAGACATGGAATTGATATTGTGTTTACCCTGCAGAAAAATCACATGACTCCATTGACGTTTGTATTTTGAATTAATTAATAAAATTATATGATTATCCCTTGATTGTCCCTTTTGATATTTTCTGTCAACAGGAAGTGAACTGGATTTACAATTACGTTCTCAAAGCTCCACAAGTAACACGTGGAAGGGGTACCAGAAATGTTATATTTCGGTGAGTGACAGTATATAACAAAAATTATCCAGTCAATGCAATTTTCTTGCTCAAATAGAACTAGTACAGGATGAATACAGATATACAGGTAGGTAGAAAACATATAGGTATCTAATTTAGTGCACACGACACGTTTCTGGAATAACATTCATCAGGTACGTTCACAGCAAGAAGATTGTGAAGTGAAATAATGATTATATATATATCCTTTTTAAGCTATTTTCTTCGTGGTTTTTTTCCAATGAAAATAGGGAACGAGTAAAAGCAACTAAAATTATGTTCTATTAGATAATAATCGTACTGATTCTGAAAATAAACCTGGTCATTTGTGTCTAATAAAAAAGTAGATATCAAATTCAGTGCATACGATGCGTTGCTGGAATAACCTTCACCAGGTACTCTCAAAGCCTACATATTTGAAAGTCAAATAATTTTAAAATCTTTGGGGAAACCAAAGGGCCTAGGCATAAAAGCCAAAGTCGGTTGTGTTTTACTGGATTTATTTATTTACAGGTTAAACTAATTTCATATTAATGACATAATTCCATAGGGTGTTTGATACTTGTCTTCCATGTTTTCTGTTGTCGTTTTTGAATGATTTTGCTGTCACTTTGAAGAATAATAATGCTGACATGGAAAATAATAGAAATTACTAACTCTGTAATTGATACAGACTTTAATTCGTTTGATGTTGGCTTGATTGAAATATTAAGACAAAAGAACATTAATTGAGCATGAACTGCTTTCGCTTCCGGAAGCACCTGAGTTCATCACCAGTCTTACAGGAGTTGCTCAATATGTAGTTTTCTGTGTAGTATTTTGTAGATCATTGTTTGTCCTTTTGTTCATTTTCCTTTAACCATTGTATTGTCTGTCCTTCTTCGATTACCCCTTTGGTGTCTTCAAACTGTTCGTATAAGAGGAGATAGTTCATTATTATCTTAATATTTCCAGTAAGAAACGTTGGAAGGGGTAATCAGAAGCCGTAAAATATTGCCTTTAAAAAATTATTGAATTTACTGCTTTAAAGACACCTCGCATTCACTTTAGTCTGCAAATTTGTGTAAAGCAGTATATATTTGATGTTAAAATGGTATCGTTAGTAAATTGTATACATGACTATAAAGTTAATATCAAAGTGAAAACTCATAGGTACAATAAGTAACAAATACCAGCAGTTCCGTAATACAGAACCAGCATCAATTCTTTTGATATGATCATAGAAATAAACGCCACAATATAATTCCACATTTCCTATTGACAAATTCATTAAAAAAAGATATGTCGTTATTATAATTAAGTATACTGACGAAAGCTATATCATACAAAAATAGACAATGATTTATTAGTGGAAGACATACATTATAATATATCATGCAAACTTAGAAATGGAAACTTTGGGCATGCGCAATCCATAGCAGGAAATGAAGCAAACGGGAAGTTATATCAAAAGCTTTCAAAAATATGAAAAGTACCTTCGTAATTCACTAATCCATCTCCATCTAAATCAGCTTCTTTTATCATTTCATCTACTTCTTCATCTGTTAATTTTTCACCTAAATTTGTCATAACATGTCTTAATTCAGCGGCACTAATAAATCCATTTCCGTCCTTATCGAAAACTCTAAATGCCTCCCGAAGTTCTTCCTCACTATCAGTGTCTTTCATTTTCCTGGCCATCATTAGTAAAAATTCCTCGAAATCGATTGTTCCATTACCTGTAGATAGGGAAAAAAACGTAACTATCAATTTTAGTGCGCACGACGCGTTTCTAGAATAACCGTTATCAGGTAAGCTCAAAGTCAAAATATTTTAAAGCGGAATAATTGTAATGTCTGGGAGCAAGAAACACAAAGGAAAGGACCTAAACAGAATGACCAAAATATGTATCAACTGTATTTTAAAAGTACATGTTAAGGGGATACCTACGAAGCAGTTGACACAAGTTCAATACAACCGTTTATGGGGCAACAAAAGATGTGCCCAAGATGAAACCACCAATACAGGTAAGACAAACAATACATCAAGGTTCCGTTTGTCGTAAGCACAATCCCCTTCCTTTCCTCAATCATGACTTACTAGTATCACCGAATATGTAATCAGAGTAACACGACGGTTGCCACTAGGGGAGCAGGAATAGTTTACCCTTCCAGAACACCTGAATCCATCCCGGTTTTTTTTTTAATTTGCATCATGGAATAGTTATGTCTAAATACATTATCTGCCAAAGTTTCAAAAAATTTCACCGTGCCGTTTTCTCCATACCACATCCTAAATATATCAATTTTGAGGGTATTCTTGACGCCAGATGGTAATACTAGTTTCGGAAGATTCTAATAGATATGCACATTTATTTCTGATTGAAAGGGAATATTTTGGCTTTAATACACTTGAGAGTGTTGTTGTTGAATAAATATGAAATATCTAGCATATCTGAATATCCTGTTTGGAGATAATCACGTGCAAAACAATGGAAACTGCCCTGAGGACCACCTTGGTAAACAAATCTGATTAAAAAAAATTCCTGTCGATTAATTTCCACCAAAAAATGTCACACTGAAGAATAGACATAGAGACATCATTGCACCAAATTGTACAAGCTTTTACCGTCAGATTTTTAAAATATTTAAATTTATGTTTTTCATGGATGGCACCCAGAAAAAAATGAAATTGTCGAGGAAAGTTATCACACATCCATCCTTTGCTAGTTTCTTTGTTTGTGAGATAAAAAAAAACTAGATACCAATAACAAAAAGCTTTTGAACTCTTATAATTGACACAGTGGATGTCCAAATTACCAAATGACTGCATTTGTCTTTTTTTATTTTCAGGTCGGCTGGGGAGGGGGAGGGGTGGTTTGAGGGTGACTCTACTTGATTAATTCATTACAAAAAAAAAACAATCAAAAAACACGGACAGCCACTCAGCTGTATTGTCAAATTCCGTAAAATTCTGTGCTCCAGTTGTATTCGTTTGATTCTGGTTATTCTTTAGTTGTCTTAGGAGAAGGTGGAGGGGGTGGGGGTGTGGTGGTGCTGTAGCAATAGAGAGGATCAGATATTTCAATTTTTCCCCCCAGCATAGCTTTCTATTTTTTTACTCCCATAAAATGAATTTGCTCTATAGTTTCATAATATTTAATTTTTTTTTTGACAAACCCTTGAAATTCAATAGAAAAAGGTTGTCGCACAAATTTTGTTACATTTCTGGCTTTTTTGACAACAAATTTCGATGAACATTTTTTCTGGAAAGAGATATTTCAATGATATTTTGTGGGCACCGGTATATTATAATAACACACTACCTGACACTGGCATACGCAGCAATAAGATATAAAAATACAAGGAGCAATGCTGTGGAACGGTAAAAGGAAAGGAGTCATATTTTCAACTGGCCATATCCAATGTAAACAATCTTTGTCACCAAGAAGCTTGGAATTGAGGGGGAATTTTCAAACGCACAGTCCCCGGCGCCACAAAACTTGAGAATTTACTTAAGTCTGAGAATATTCTCAAATAAGGAAATACTCAAATTTGATTGGCTGAGTTCCTTATTTGAGAATATTCTCAGACTTAAATAAATTCTCAAGTTTTGTGGCGTCGGGGCCAGATGATCATATATTTGAGAAGACACTGAAAATAGAGTTATCTCCCATACCCCAGGCCTACACCCTTAAACGGTGAGAAATTAAGAATATGTTTCATGACCACCTTCAACTCGATGTCTAAATCTCCAAACCATTACTGTAAATGCCGCCAATCTTGTGACAAAAAAAACTATTAAGACAGCAAGCAAATAAGGACAAAAGTACATACGAAACACATACCACAGACAACCCCTGTGTACTTTTAACTGTAACTGAATCCGTAGTTAAAAAATAGTCATCATTCATCGATGACTCACTTACAATGTTATTTTTATCCAACTTGAAACCACTAATTATTGCATTCTTAGTCGATATAATAACATGTCATAATATCTGAGGTGTAACAAATTCAAGGATAGAAGGATACCAGCTTAGAAGCAAAAACGTAGATATTTATTGAGCACGGCGTGTTTCTGGTACAACCATCATCAGGTATGCTAGAAGCAAAAAGATTGAAGAGCCGAACAATACGGAAATCTCTTTAACAAAGAAAACGAAAGAACCAAAACAGGAAAACAAAATCGGCTGAGGTTACTTATGCCTGAGGGACGGGGTACTTTAGTTGTAATGATAATTATATATTTAAGGAACTGTAAATTTCAACAATAAATATATTCAATAGACCAGGTCAGTGCTGAAACACTGACTACTGGTCAGATCAAGGACATTCATCTTTCCTATGTACAGTGTATGTTCTAAAACGTTGAACGACATTACACACACTGCTTCAGATGTAAAAATACACCATGTTATGTTAATGCATCAATGTGACCTTTAATTCCAAATATAATTATACTGACTGTGATCTCATGTCGCCCAACCCTGCACATCCTAACAGCTATGACGCAATACCTATTTTGATTTTGTTATATTTGGACTGCCCTTTGTTTTCTATTTTTATTCCATTAGCCACAAGATATTTTTGTAGATTTTGTAGATCCGACAATGAAGTATCCCAGGGCTAATGCAATCGAGAAGACCAGAAATCATATAATCATATTTGTGGTAGATGTAGTTGATGGGCTTCTGTTGGCTTTTCAACCTTTAAACATTAACGTATTGACGATATACTAGTTATCGTGATGCCATAGTCTAGTCAATGATAATCCATTTATATATATATATTTTCATAAACACTTGCAAATATTGACGTATATGTTGTTAAGTACTGTTGAACTAGTGTACCGTAGGCGTTCATCTTCCATCATAGAAACCGTTGTAATCATGTATGTTTTATATAGTATTTAAGGGTCGGTCTAACATATGTCTCGTTTCAATTGAAATAGTTTTACGACACTAGAACTGTCCTAAAAACACGAAAGGAGCAATATGGATATTTGGTTGATTGATTGATTTTTGGTGTTTAACGCCACATTCAGCTGGATATTTGGTAGGGTCATACTCCGTAACAATGGCTCGACATAAAGTTAGGTTTAAAATCAGATTTTATTATTGCACAACCCAGATAATAATAAAATGAATCTCAGTGCAAAGTCTTAATATTGTTGGCTTTGTGAAATCTAGGCTTGGTCTAACTCTCAGCTTTCTTATTATTTGCCTTTTATTTGTTTGCTTGAGTTTTTTTTAAGTTCAAGTTGTCCGACCTTATTTTCTTACTTTAACCATGTTGTTGCTCTCTGCTGTTGGTGTTGTTGTTGTTATGTTCAGATAATCATTCTGATGTGATTATTCTAGCTTGACATCGATTACAAGAAATAATATGATCAAACAAATCCGTACGTATAACTGTTCATTCTTTTCTATATTTCGACTTTAGCATACACAGTCATATTATCGTATTTGACGTCAAGTGTTGCTATGTTATAAAACTGATTCAATATGATTCTTAACCGTATCGATGGTGTACTGTTTAGTGTGTTCGCCACGAATGCGTGAAATCGTGGGTTCGAGCCCCGGTTGTGCTAAAGCAAAGGCAATGAAATTTGTAAAAATTGCTTCTTCCCTATGTACACATGGCTTTATAGTAAAGACTAGTTTTCTTAGAACCAGGATGATGTGTGAAGGGTAATATAAATGTCTACCTATGGATTATTGTTTCTGTGAGGTAGCACTATAAAAATTCCAACTAAGGCACTATCATCATCTCATCAAATATAACTTGATAACGATAACGATATAGCAGAAAACATTGCTCATTTTTCAATTACTCACTCGCTGCTCACAGCATGAATCTTCTATTTGCCGATTAAGCAAGAAAACAGAAACATTGCATCGATATACAATTATAAAAGCCTTTTGCTACCGTTTTAATAATCACCAAATACTTAATCAAACAAAGGTTCACTTTATTTCGGATTTGAATAAACAAATATGTTGTGTTCATTCATATGTTCACATACCATATTTTTGTACCGGTCAAATATCACTATCATACGATATCGATTATTCATTTCTTTGTCAATATCATATAAAATAGTGCGCCATTCTAGTCTTGTTTTAAAATAAAAATAAAATATCAGACGGAAACCCAACCTTAAACAAATGTAAAAAACAAAGACAACCATTCATTTTCAAACAACGTTCTGAAAACAACCAATCAAATCCATGCACCACTCCATTCTGTCAATTATCAGGCTCTATGTTATGTACAGCCAGTTAACTGCTACAGCTATTATTGCGCAACACTAGACTTACCGATTCCACAACAGTTAATCTGCATTGGTCCATAAAATGCCACAGCTTATAACAAAGAGGTAACAATTAATGAGGTGCATCTCGCTTTCGTACGACTGATATTACATATGGATAGAATAGTAACTTTCCGAAATATCAGACAAAACAACTGTAGAAGTAGATTCTCTGACAGTATAGGTATCGTGCCCGGAGAGGTGAAATTAATGTGGAAGTTATTTTTGCATGAACTTTGACAAGTCTTTTACCGCACTTGATTATATATATATATATCTATGAGTAACACAGTAGGTGTCTTATAAGAAGCCAGAACTGCTTATCCTTCGTGAGCCCCTGGTTTCACCCCTGATATTTGGTGTTCTGTGTTGTGTTTTGTTTCTCTTTATCACATGTCTGGTGTGCCTAATGTTGCCAGTGTCTCTGGATTGTCCATTCTTGATTACCCCTTCAGTTTTCTTTCACCTTTATTTGAGACAATTAGCATTAAAGAATATCCCAAATTACATTATGAGAGATATAAGATTACTAGTATATTGATATTCAAATTTGTGACAAGTCATGAAATATTTAAAAAAATAAATTAAGATAAATACTAGTATTAAATCCAATAAAAGAAGCAAATTATTCACGAGAGTATATGTACAAAGATTTATCTGTAAACCAGCGTTGCATTCAAGATCGTAGAATCTTAAAGATAATCAACGATCAAGAAAGATGTTTTTTTCCCTCCAAATGGTGTCGAATAAATAAATGTACATTGCATTTTATACAATTTACTTTGGCTTGTACATCATCAGACACCACTTGTATTTCCTGTTTATGTGACTATAGGGCTATAAAACAACTGTCAACACATCTTAGTATTATCTGAAAAGATATGATTCAAAAATACGCGTTAAACTAAACGATAAAATTACGAAGACGTTCGAAGATTAGATGCAATCTTGAACGCACTCCTGACTTCTTCTCTTCCATTATAATCGCCCCTTATGATATACACACGAAAACACATTGGACAAAGAATTACAATGTGACAGTGTTATTCACTCTGATCATTTCTAAAACACAATGAACAATGTCATCTTTCTGAAATGTCAAATTTTCCATTTCTAAGATGTCAAATTAAAAATGAAATTTTGGCATACATCACAAAATATTTAACATAAAATTTTGAAAAACAAACAAGTCGTTTGACATGTTTACATGCAACAAGACTGACAGGATAAAAATAACAAAGAATTCAAGGCTAACACGCTTGTGAAACACACAATTATAATAGGATTTTAATGGAAGCATTTCTCTTCAGTTACAACAAATTCGTTTTTGAAATAAAAAAAAAAACATCTGAACAAATATTGATGATATCGATTAGATAATTTTGAGTTTTGAGAAAGACTTAATTTCTTCCAATTATTATTAAATTTCCTATTACAATGTAACAATAATCGGTATATTTCCTCTATATATAAACTATGGCGTCCTTCCATGGGAATATTACCATGTTGAATTTCAGATCAATATAAAAATGATAATTTTGTAAGATACGATCCAATAAATATTCATATTCAGTTTGGATTCAATGAGGATTGTAGTTTCCGGAAAAAAAATAATCTATTTATGTTCCTACATGGTCATTTGATCAAATTTAATCCAGCAGTGGTGACCATATTTGATTTTAATGCACATTTTGTAAAAATTATTGTCCACGTACCGTTTGTGTTTAATCAAGTATGTATTTTCTTTGAAAAAAAAATCATTTCCCCACGGGGTCGTATACTATCGGCCATCATGGGGGGGGATTATACAGGGTCATTTTTGAAACCCAACATATCAGGGGTCCGTTGTTGAACTTGTGGTTAGACTAACCAGATGATTAGCCAAAATTACATAAGTAATTCCTAATCCCATACTTGGCTTACCCAATGATTAAATTTTGTTGATGAACTGAAATTTAATCAATGCATGAATCATATTTCATCTTTGAATTATCTAATTATGTGATTAGGAATGAATCATGTAATTATGGCTAATCATACGGAACCCAGGTTTTTTTTTTTTTTAGGAAAATGAATTTGACATTTCAGCCAATCAGAATGCATAACTGACCCTAGCAAACATATTGAACTTCCATATGGAACTAAACTCGTATAAAATATTGCAGACAACCTCAGTAATATTTTTGCACAATTCAGCTCCATTACTTCAGTGTTTTTTTTAGGAATAGATTGAAAAGTGAAAGTTTACAGACGAAGAACAACAAGCGACGGAATACGATGGACAAAAACGTTTATTGTCCAAATTGAGTTCAACGGGACACAATTTCAATAGCCGTTTAAAAACGTTTTCCTATGGTTTACAGCCTAAATACTTGACATTTATAGTTTGTGATTTTATTACAGTTGTTAGAAGCGTGAACCTATTAGTAACAGATGTGTCTTCAGAATATCTAAAGTCTCCAATTTGTTACAAAGAAATACAAAGTTATGAAAAGTTTTGGTTAAAATGAAAATATTTGAAATCTTTATAGAGAAGCACAGCAAATTAAGAAAACATGCGTTCGGTCCTGATACGATCCAAATAATATATCAGTTTTGATGTAACATATTCTCTAATTCTATATGAAGCACGTTTATAGCCAGAGACTGAATTTCGAGCGCCATATGTCATAGTTCTTTTTTGTTTTAGTTTAAAAACGCAGTTTGCCCGCATCTTTTCACTAAGAGGGGAGGCTTGTGTCCATAAAACTAGATTAACCCGTCAGTTTTTATTGAGGTGCTTGTACCATGCCAGGAAGGTGGACGGTGTGTTGGGGGTAGTAATTTTGCTTCTTTCTATGATTTTTCTATTGGATTTTCGAACTTTTCTGACCATATGATTTTTTCAGTTTGCTTTTCATTCTATTGTTTGAGATGAGGGGTAGATGTTGTATTCCTTTTGTTGATATAGATGACATCATGGTTTAAGCTCTCTTTGTCAGTGATAATTGCATTACATAATAAATACCAGTAAGATTTTTTTTAAACATATTTGTACGATGAACAGGTATATGAAGCGACTTACAAGAGTAATGTAATCAACTCGCGTACTAGGTATAAAATATGAGAACAAACTAATTGTTTTACCCCTCTCCCCCCACCCCCAGAAACATCTTAGAGATAGTTTATTGTGTATGCTCCTAAGTATTATTCCACACTAGTGGAGCAGGAACTGCCTACCCTTCCGGAGCACCTGAGTTTCCCCCGGTTTTTAGTGGGGTTCGTGTTACTCGATCGTTAGTTTTATGTGTATGTTTTGTTGATAGTTGTTTGTCCTTTTGTATTTTTTCTTTTGGCCATTGTGTTGTCTGTTCTTCTGCGATTTATGGATTCTGATTACCCCTTTGGTATCTTTTGGCCATTGTGTTGTTTTTCTTCTTTGATATAAGGCTTCTGATTGCCTCTTTGGTATCTTTTGGCCATTGTGTTGTCAGTTCTTCTTTGATATAAGGCTTCTGATTGCCTCTTTGGTATCTTTTGGCCATTGTGTTGTCTGTTCTTCTTTGATATAAGGCCTCTGATTGCCTCTTTGTTATCTTTTGGTCATTGTGTTGTCTGTTCTTCTTTGATATAAGGCTTCTGATTGCCTCTTTGGTATCTTTTGGTCATTGTGTTGTCTGTTCTTCTCTGATATAAGGCTTCTGATTGCCTCTTTGGTATCTTTTGGTCATTGTGTTGTCTGTTCTTCTTTGATATAAGGCTTCTGATTGCCCCTTTGGTATCTTCAAACTCTTCTTGTTATACTTTTGACATGCTTATTCATTCAACTAATTTTCTTAACTATGTCGAGAATAAAATCAAGCAAATAATATCTTTTCTGAGACATTTATGAATGACTTGAGAACATTTGCCATTATTTAGACATGTAATCAATCTTGTTTTACTGTTGGTGGTATTTCATTTGTCTCTCTTTCTGCTCAGTTACTATCAATGAACATTAATTTACTTTATTTTCACGTCACGTAAGTAGTTTATAAAAAAAACTGTTTTCTGTCATTTTTTTTAAATGGAAGTATGGATAATTAATTTGACAAGGTTGGTTATTGATGCAATCATTTACTCTCCTTGGTGTAATGAGAATTTCAGGTGTGCTTACAATTATCTACGTTAAAAAGTGTTATACAATATCAGTAATGATATAAACATGAAAAAGGACGGGGTTCACCGAACAGTTTGTTTGTGCCTATAATACTCATAAACCTGATTTTTTAAGACACTGTATCTATATTGTGTTTATCTAGCAGAAAAAAGCACATTAAACCATGGACAGTTTTATATGGAATAAGAAAATTAGCCTGTGTTTGTCTCTGTTGATATTTTCTGTAAACAGGAAGTGAACTGTTTTACAAGTAGTTTCCCAAAGCTCAACAGGAAAGGGGTACCAGAAAAGCTTTTTTTAAATAGGTCTGTGACTATTTGAAAAAAAGATTATCCAATCTATGCAATTTCACTGCTCAGGTAGAAAGAGTGTGGTATAAAAGGTATTGCCGCTGCATGCTGTATTTAAATTCATGACATCTTTGTGTAATCTTATCCTAATTTAATTTTAACAGAACGGAGTAAGAATCAATGAAATGATGTACTAACTGTATACAATAAAATAGGGGGCTGTCATGGTCGTGATCGTATGATAATTGGGTTTACAACTACCTATGTAATCAGTACCTATCACCACTAAAGTTGTGAATTCGAATCCTGCTCATGGCGAGGTGTACTCCATACAGCATTTTGCGATTAATTTTGTCAGTGACTTGCGACAGGTCGGTGGATTTCATCGGGTACTCCGGTTAAGGTTAGGGTTAGGTCCAATAAAATGGACCACCACGATATAACTGAAATATTGTTGAAAGTGACGTTAAACACCACAACCCTAATCATATACAATAAAATCTAGACATCTAATTAAGAATGCACGACTCGGTTATGGAAATACACTCATTAAGTACGTTCATTGTCAAAATTGTGGAAATCCAAATAATGTAAAAGTCTTTATGTGTAAGAAAATCAAAGGCTCTAAACAGGACAGCCAAAGTCGAGTACGACAGTCATGCTGGGGGAAATTATATTTACTGTATTTAAAAGAAATAGTGAGTGTCTGTTGATAAATGAAAGTATTTGATATAAAATCTATTACTATTACACCTATCTATGTTCAGTACGTAAATAAGACATGTACCCTCCTTAAATGATTAAATATACATTATTAACCAGGTGCACAGTCTCTTCAATGTTGACTGAAGCTAAAATCACTAAATAGGCAAGTGATAAAGTATTGCTGGATGCATAATGAAGTAGAGCTAGAATGAGTAACTTGCAGCCGAGATAAACAACAGATTGTGTCTACATGAGTAACTTACAGCCGAGATAAACAACAGATTGTGTCTACATTAATATAAATATATATTTATATATATATAAATCATTCTAGCTCTACTTCATTATACATCCAACAATACATGTCTTATTTGCGTTATTTGTCTTTTTCTGTGTATAATGGTGTCCGACGTGTGTTGTGATGTTATTTTGTTTTGTTTGTCTTCGTCTTGTGTAGATTATGTTGACTATTTCACCAGACTGTCCTTTTTCGATTGCCCCTTCGGTATTCTCTAACGTTTATTTAATCCAATGTTTTAAAATCGATTAAAAATATCGATCATTCTAGTAGTGTAAACGCTTTAGATCGATCTTTTTATGATTTAAATCAATTTTAAATGATTGATTTATTGTGCTTAACGCCACTTTCAGCAATATTTCAGCTATATCATGGCGACCAGTTTTAGTGGTGGAAGAAGCCGGAGAGAACCACCGACCATGGGCAAGGAACTGGTAAACTTTATCACTTACAAAGCCCACGCCTTATTAGTGGTAGGCTTGTATGAGTTGTTAGGTAACCCAACTACCTAATTCATTGAGCCAGCCGGCCCTAAATCGATTTTAGAATGTTTACCTCTCGATGTAGTCTCTTTAAGTTCGATCTAAATTAAACGATGTATTCTATAGTGTAAACGGTCAAGAGGGTTATGGTGGTTGTTGTTTAACGCCACTTTCAACAATATTTCAGTAATATCGTGGCGGTGAGCTTTATAGATAAACTAAACCGGAGCACTCAGAGAAAACCACCGACCCACAACAAGTCACTAACAAACTTTATTACATAATGTTGTATCTAGTACATCTCGCTATGACAAAGATTCGAACTCACAACTTTAGTGGTGATAGGCACTGATTGCATATGTAGTTGTAAATCCAAAAACCATACGATCCCTAAATGGTCAAGAGCTATCGCTATCATATCGAATACACAAATATACATGGTTGCTGAGTGATTTACACGTATGTAAAAATGAAAAGCATTATAGAAAGAGGGGAATCCTTGTCCCAATAGGAGATCGTGTGACGTCATAATAAACGAGATTGGAAAAGTGTACTTGTAACATGCATACATGATTTCCTCTATATTTCAGTGAAAGGAAATTATGTTCAATATATTGCATCATGTGTTTTGATTACATTTTTAGAGCAGGAAAACTGACAAAGCTATAATAAAACATTTTCATTTTGTGAAAATTACATCCCTTTGCTTTATAGTATGGAGCATAACGGATTATAATAGTTCGATGGCTACCGATTTAAATATGTTCAGTTTGAACACAACCGATCTAACAATCGTTTTATACAAACATCGACCTAACTTTTTTTTAGTGTAACCTTAGTTAATAGATTGGTTGATTTTTGGTGTTTAAAGCCACTTTCAGCAATATTTCAGCTATATCATGGCGACCAGTTTTAGTGCTGGAAGAAGCCGGAGTACCAGGAGAGAACCACCGAACATGGGCAAGCAACTGGTAAACTTTATCACTTGCGACTGCGAGTCGAGTGCACCTTTTTTTGTAATTTACAAAGCCGGGCGCGAACCCACGTCGTATTGGTAATAGGCTTGTATGAGTTGTTAGGTAATCCAACTACCTAACTCATTGAGCCACCCGGGCCCTCCATAGAATAAGACAACGTGTTCATAAAAGAATGCATGTGAAGGAAAGGTCTTTATTTTTTCTGTATATCTGAATAGCAATGTGATGGAGATAGTTAACACAGGGTACTAACTACGTTGTTGTCATGAAAGACAATATGTCGTCAAGATCAAATTATTACTCGCAATTTATTGGAAAACGGCAAATTTCTGTCTCAAGAAAAATGTTATAATATGTTTGATGTCTAATAAAACTTAGAAAAATTGTTCATTAAAATTATAATTATTTCTTTAATCAAGATAGAAAATGCCACATGGTATTGTATTATATGGCGTCTTTATTACGACAAGAGTTGATATAGAGTTCATTTTACTAGAATATACAATATACATTTTATGTCTGGAAAAAAAGAAGACTTTTTATGTCACTATTCACAATAAAAATAGTAAACTATTCCACTTTTCAAAAAAGCGAATAGAGAACAGTGAGGTTGAGTACAGTAGGATGAATCTAGTTACAAGGTTTACATTTCCTTATTATATTTACTTTAATACGCAACAATAGTTCTTTAATTCCATGTATGAAAACATAAGCCATGCTGCATTGATATATATATCTACTTTTATATATTAACAGGCTAATAAGAAGGGCAATGCACAAACATAATATTAACTAATCAAAACTAACCGTCGGCATCAACTTCATTTATCATGTCTTGAAGTTCCGCTTCCGTTGGATTTTGCCCTAGAGAGCGCATGACTGTACCCAATTCACTTGTCGTTATAGTCCCATCGCCATCTTTATCAAATAATGAAAATGCTTCTTTGAATTCTGTAAAAGAAAATTCTCAAATTTAGGATAATAAGTGCGTGGGACAAATAATTCTGTGGAAACTGTTGTTACAAAAAATATTACAAATATTTATTAAGGATTTGATATATAGGCATATATCATCATTGTTCGTATCTGATTTCACAAGAACAACAATACAAACACAAAACAAAAACACTCGAAAGGAACAAAACATCAGATAACGTCCCAAAAATCCAGGAATTAGACCTGGTTCTCTTATAAATGATTGTTGTTTAACGCCAACTCAGCATTTGGTCAGCTATAACAGCGAGAACAATTTGCATTTTGATGAGATGATGGTGTCAGCTTTGTCCTAGACCAACTTGATGAGTTTGCATTTTATAGTGCTAGCTCACTGCAGTAGCAGTCCACAAGGAGACATGTCACTCCATTCAAACATATTATCCTGATTCCCAGTAGGCCATGGGCTGAGATAGCCTACCGTGCACCCCCCCCCCACCTTCGAACCCCACTACTTTTTTTTGGTCCTTTGTTATGTCCTTTTGAAGAAAAAACATGTTAACATTGAATATTTTGGGATGAACTTACATATTTGAGCCCTTTTTTACATCCTTTCGACAATTTTGCCGGATTTTCAGATTTTTTCATTCTTCACTGTTGCTGAGGTCTTGTAGCTTATGAACAACTATTAGAATATACAAACTGGGGTTTGGTGGATAGCTGATTATATTATCGTTCAAATGAATACAAGTTATTAATATTTTATGAAGTTCAGTAATCGTTGGAGGCAAAAAATATATCCCTACCCCTGATAAAATTGCGTAAAAATGAGATTTTTCACCTTTTGTTTTCAATAGACAAAATATTACACAACTTTGATGATATTTTTATAATGGATTTATTAAAACTATTGCATTTATTGAAAATTAAACCCATTACATCATCAAAAAAGATGTTTTGTAGTGTAGATTGCAGAAAAATGGAATATTATAATTTTTGC
>MJUT01038132.1:89974-136192 GCA_002080005.1 Gigantidas platifrons
AAAAAAAAACCTTGTAACAATGAGCAAATAGAATTTCTGTGTGTATAGACACCTTTTCAAGTAGCATAGTTGGTACTTTTATATCATTTAAAGGGGAGCTTATTCAAAATAAATTTAAAAACGGCCAGTAATAAACAACTTCCTGAACGAACAGCTCAGCGATCCGATAATTATACACCAGCTATATATATGGTATGAAGGCGAACTAAGCGCCTGTGGTGTGTACACGCACGTCTATATGTCATCGTTACACTGACAAGGCAAAGTGATCTTGTTACAATGATTTAGTTCATAAACTTTGGAGTTAGTTTACATTACTGATGAAAATCTGTATCATTTTTGCGGAAAGATTTTTTATTTAGGACAGTTGACACCATATAACATTAAATGTATGTTATATGTGTAAAGTCCAACTTAACTTACACCACATACTGCGGAAACACCTCTTTTTAAAATTATTTACGCTGTAGATGATGTAACATAACACCGATTTTTTACAGTGTAAATGCTATGATTAACCCGTGTGTTGTCGAATCTTTAACAGTTGATAACACTACACGAAGAAGGAATATATTATCTGTATAATTTTGTACCAAATAATTTGAAAGAGTGTGATTTAGATTTGAAGATTGCCTAAATATAGAGAGACCTAGATATATTAATTCAAAATTTGACGGTATGTGGAGACAGGGACTTTATTATTCTATTTTGTTCACTTGGGGGTAGTATTTCCCGAAATTCAGGTATACTTTAAAATGTTGTAATGAAGTTCATCAGTATTGCAGTGTGAGTAACCAAACGTCATGTAGACCTTTTATGAACATGTATAGGCTACACCAAGGTACATGCCGATATGGCTTGTAAACGTCCGTTTTATTTCTTAATATGGTCATAATAAAACTCTTTTCTTGCGACTTAAAGATAATACTTTTATTTTACATATACTCGTCAACTAAATCTATACTTCTAACAGGTAATATCACCCGCGCTGTACTAGTTAAGCTTCAATGTTTGCACCATCCAAGTTTTATAATTCAGTGCCGTCATTAGGTTAACGTTAGGATACAAGCGTCTTTGTGATTCAAACGCACAGTTAACCACTTATGGAACAGTAGCGTCACCAAACGGGAGAAGCGGTGAATGATTCCTATTGCCATCACAGTTCATGACCGTTTCTGGAATGTAGGCCATGCAAATTGTATTTTAAAATACTTTGAAAATATGATGATTGATCATTCACATTCTACCAAAATGGCTGATTGTTCTTTGTGAGTGAGTGATGTATTCTGTGATATTAAATTTGATTAAAATAATGAAATCAGTCATTAAATGTTTTACAAAAGTATGACAGAATGTAGTCAGTCTAATAGATTGTATTGACAAAAGCAAAAACACCAAATTCACTGGATTAAATACTTTATTTTTATATGGGTAAGCAAGTTTAATATTTGCATCATGAATTAATTTTTAATGCTTCAATTTCAAACTACTTAAAAAAAAACATCTTTTGAAATTTTTCAGACAAAACAATTGCACAGAAAAAGCTAAAATACTGTATCTTCTTAATCTGGTTTACTTTTTTTTTTAAAGTTTAGTTGGCCTATGACAAAAACATGTGCTTTATTGACCTTTGACCGGCCTTATGTGACGTAATAGAACGTCATTTGGAAAATGGGTAGTAAACAAATATGGGTCAGTGTGTTATTATTATCGATCTTTTTTCCATGGAACTTTACACATGTGAGCAAGAATAGATGAGGAACATAATTTCAAAGAAAAAAATGTTTACTTTTCAAACATGAACAAAATAACTAGACATTATTCAATGACTGACCGACTTATTGTCACACGGGGGTATATGTTAAATGTTTTCTTACACATAGTTTGAGCATATAATACGTACATTGTAGGGCATGTGAATTTCATGTATTAAACTATGAGGGCATGTATATCTTTAATTTGTACTACACAAAATGATTCGTACATATTATGCGGAGTTGTGGTATCCTGTTTTCGGAAGGGCCCGGGTGGCTCAATGAATTGGGTACATTTTTTGTTGGATTACCTAACAACTGATACAAGCCTATCACTAATACGGCGTGGATTCGCGCTCGGTTTTCTAATTTACTAGTATTCGACTCGCAGCCGCAAGTGATAAAGTTTACCAGTTGCTTTCCCATGGTCGATAGTACTCTCCGGGTACTCCGGCTTCCTACACCACTAAAACTGGTCGCCATGGTATAGCTGAAATATTGCTGAAAGTGGCGTTAAAACACAAAAAATCAATCAAATCCTTTTATCGGTCATTGTACATAGAGCGCATGAAATCATTTTGTACTACACAGAGTAAGTGGATATCATTCGCATATATTACACTGTTCTTTTTTATTGGAGATGTGAATTTTTCATTTAATCTGTAATGTTATGTATTACAAACTATCAAGTCGAAATAGGGGCTCGGAATGGGGATCAATTAGTAGATCTTGTATATATATATATATATATATTACATATTCAATGTTTTAATTGCTTTAATATATTAAAAATATATTTAGCACACGGTGAGTGTTCTGACATTCCAGGATAAAAATAACTGACACAGTTTAAATGAACATGTATAAATTATAAACAAATCAGTGTCATAATTAATTTAATTCTTCATTACCCAGAGTACAAAAAAACTTCAGAGTATCACAAAATCCAATGACTATCGGAGTGACTTGGTCTACAAAATGATCTGTTCCTCCCTCGTACTGTGTAAGTGGTTATATTCACAAGGTGGGTGGGGGGGTGGCAATTTTGCGAATTTTCGTCAAACTGTTCGCGCAGGGGTCAATTTTGCGAAAAGTGGAAAGCAAAATAAATGAACTTGCTCTTCTAGCGTTGACACGTCATGGAGTTCCTCTCTCATATGGACACGTCATGGAGTTCCTCTCTCATATGGACACGTCATGGAGTTCCTCTCTCATATGGACACGTCATGGAGTTCCTCTCTCACATGGACACGTCATGGAGTTCCTCTCTCATATGGACACGTCATGGAGTTCCTCTCTCACATGGACACGTCATGGAGTTCCTCTATCATATGGACACGTCATGGAGTTCCTCTCTCATATGGACACGTCAAATACGAACGACATGAACATCGTGTTTTATTCGGAAATCGTGAAAGAGATCACAAAATCTAACTAAACACACGAAAACAGTTTAGACAATCCATTTAACAACATTAACACAGGCTGTAGAATAACAAAGAAAATTGAAGCCATTGAACAGTCGGTGGAAAATCCTTCTTTGCAACTCCACAATCCATCCGCCCATTCGTCACAACTCGATCGATTTCGTAGGAGCGCAGCGGATTCCCCTTAGGTTTGTAGATTCCCCTTAGGTTTGTAGATTGCCAAACCACCCTGTATCTTATCGTCATGTCAGTTTATTTTAGTATTTTATATATATATCAACTTCATTGTATACAATTTTATTGGTTTTAAGTGTAAAATGAAGTATCAATCTCACGATTTGACAACCTCCAGATAAAATAAAAAGAATATCTCTTAAAATTGTAATTTATCTGTTAGGGAATACGGTGTTGTTTTGATACTATGATGAAGGTTGATAATGTCAATAAAATAACAATTGAAGTACTATGTCAGGAATGATACTTAACTGTCAAAGCAATTTATTATTCTCGCCTCATCTCTTCTACAGTATTATGTAAACCTAAACACATTCTTTCCGTATGACATTCCATTATTATACAACGTAAAGTACAAACAATTGCGAGTTTGTTTTATAGTTGATCTTAAAATGTGTAAATCTTAGCTTTGCTACACCTTTGAAGAAAAGTTTTGAAGTCGTAATTCGAACGCCAGAAAATATCACCACCATAAGAAAAAGTACCCCCCCCCCCCAAAAAAACAAAGCTGTTGTTTGTTTAGTTTAGTTAAGTTTAGTTTTGTTTTTGTTTTTTGCTTTGTTTTAATTATTTGTTAATTGTTTTTTTTTCGTTTGTCGGATCGTTTATATCAAATCGAACTGTAGTTTGTGAAAAGTATAAAGGAACGTTGATGCGGATACAAAACCACAAAGATCTCATTATGAAAACGTAGAT
Organism: Gigantidas platifrons; assembly: GCA_002080005.1. Classification (NCBI taxonomy): domain Eukaryota; kingdom Metazoa; phylum Mollusca; class Bivalvia; order Mytilida; family Modiolidae; genus Gigantidas; species Gigantidas platifrons. The sequence goes on from MJUT01038132.1 coordinate 94,086, forward strand.
GAATTCTAAAAACACGAATGATAATGCTTGCAATCTCGTCTGTGTGTATGTGAAATTGAACAATTTTTGTGAAATACCAAAGTTTAACATCCAAGTATATTGGCGAAATTCTTCTTTAAACGATTGTAATAAATATTATTTATATATTTTTTTTCTATAATTTTAAGCGATATTTACACGTGCTACAAGATATATTGACGAATAGCTTCATTTAATGTTTTAACAGTAGTAAAACAATTCCTCCCTTTCATGAATATTATATATAATTATATTTACATGAAGTGTTCCCTTTTATCCTGAATATTCTATCTAGTACAAACATCTATAGTGTTGTAGGGTTCATCGGAGAAAAATTATTGGATAATTTCCCATAAAATGTGTTTTGTGAATATCTTGATAATCTTCAGTGTTATCATACTGGTTGAAATATTTACATAGAAATTTGATGATAAAACATAAAAAAGAAATATGTTTCCAATAAAAAATCATAGACAAAGACAAAATCGATACTTCTAACACACAAATACATGACCGCTTATGTTTGTCTTGACTTGGTACAGGCATTTTGAGACAAAGTGGCGGAGTTAAGCTATATATATGGGTACAAACCTCCCTTCTTAGTGAAGCAATGTGATTATGCAAGTGTTTTCCACGTTTGAATGAAAAACATTCAAAATGCCCCAGTGCAGACAGACATTGTGGAAGGTCCATTTCTTGCTACAGATGCCCGGCGTGGTAGGAGTATTATATATAATGTTGTTACATTAGTAAGTAAGTAAGTAAGTAATGACTTTATTTCAAGAGGGTCACACAGCAGGGAAATATAAAACAAGTTTTATAATTTCATGAACACAGTTAGCAACAAAAAACTAATCTTCCATGTGTTACACCTGATTATACAGTTTATAGTGGGATTCGTGTTACTCGATCTTTAGTTTTATGTGTATGTTTTGTTGATCGTTGTTTGTCCTTTTGTACTTTAAAAATTTTTGGCCATTGTGTTGTATGTTCTTCTTCGATATACGGATTCTGATTGCCCCTTTGGTATCTTCAAACTCTTCTTAAGTCTTATCACACTTTACACAACAAATGTACACATATTTTACATTTCCTTAGTAATCAAATAATATAAAAAAAAAGAAAAAAAAAAGAAAAGAAACTATGCAAATTTATATAAGTACACAGAAGACCTTAAAATAGATATAGACGGATATTTTTGATGAACAATGACATGAACAGCCACGCATACACATGTCATGCGGTAATAGATCAACATGTTTATATTATATATGATACATAATAATTCACTCAAATTAAAAGATTGTGACTTTTTTGTCTTCTTTATCTACAAAGATAGTACAACTACTTACCATAACTCTCTATTTTCGCTTTTTGTACTTTTTCCAGCGAAAAATTAGGTCACATAAAATGCTTGCACAATTTTGGAATGATAAGGTAAAATCTCTCTTCTTTGTAATTCTCTCAATCATTAATTAAAAAAATTCTATAATTAACGATAATAAAACTTCATTATATTTTATGTAAATCCTCTAAGTTCTATATTATTTTGCGATTGACACTCGGTATCTATTTTCGTGCATCACCTATATACATCTCTAATCTAGAGCACGTTAAACATTGATTGAGGATCGTCTGCATCAAGTTTCCAAATTGGCACCATCCAATCATAACATTGCCCCTTAATCACTGCTATTCTATTGATGTAATGATTAACCAAACAATGTTTAACTAATATCTTGCCGTACAATAATTGTCATGTTACATTCGCAAATACATTCGGAGGTAGCAATCAAGGACACACGTTCCGAATGGATCAATAACAATTCTCCGCGAACAGACCCAACTGGATTAGTTTCGTTTTTATCATTTTAAAATTCTCCTTATAACGATGTTATTTCAATATTAGTGCAAATTGTCTACAGGGAAATAGCTTAGGGTTTTAAACTGACTATTAGTAATGGATATTATATTTACACAAAAATTCAATTAAACTAAAAAAATATATTAATATAACAACAACAAAAGTATGTGTTGCAGTGAAGGAGTATATAACCATCAAAATCCATAATTTTACTAGCCTAGCAAAACCTTTTTTCCCGAATTAACAAAACGGTCTGGTGTTTTTGCTTAAAACATATTTATTTAGTGAAGAATTGCTTCATTAAGCTATAAATAGTAATATGCATTGGTTGTGGCACTGATTTTATTATTCTAGTTTCCTAAAATCAAGATTTTGCTTCTCCAATACCTCAAACATAATAAAACATTAACACCTCAATGATACCTCAATACCTGATCTGGTAATTATAAAATAAATCACAATTTACATGTTAAAATAATTATCATCATCATACATTATCAGAGATCACAGGAATGTAGGGTTAATAAAATCATAACAAACGGCAGATTAATTTAGGTCCTAGTGTTAATTCCAGTACAAAAAAAGGCGCATCTACATATTTCAATTACTCCATAGGCATGAAGCTTATTCACACCTACCTTTAATTATCATTATCAGAACATGGTTTATTGATACTCCCAGCTGTTTCACATTAATTTCATCTCATAAACATGTTAAATGCATAGTTTGTTATGTGGGATTAATTTTCTCGTTGTCGAATTATAAACTTGTGTTAATTACCGGGTTCTATTAATTAATGATTACATATAATTATTTAGACATGATTGTACATGTATGTAGTAGCGGTGATAATGGTTGCATAGTAATGTGTTGTTCTTATGTAATATTTATATAATCTGTAACTTGTGTAGCCTTTTAAAGATATATCTAAACTACAGTCGAAAATACACATTTCTAGGTATGATTTTGTCTCTTACTTTTTTTTTTTTTGCTTCCACATTTTCTAAATATAAACTTTAAAACTGTCACGAGAACGACAAGTTGATAACAAATATCAGCAACCAGATACTAACAAAAGTCCCATGATGCATCGTTCATCAACAAAAGTATAAGTACCACTCAACCGCAGGCTAACTAGGGACCGCTTAACACTTATTTTAGGGTATGGATTATGTGCGTTACTGAAAATTCTACTGTGAATTGTAGAACAACAATAATAGCCCTGTTCCCTTGCTTAAACTTGTGTCTACTAAACATGTTCCTTTACTTTAATTTTTGTTAAAGTGTAACATTTGATAGTCTCAGGGCCCGGGTGGCTCAATGAGTTAGGTAGTTGGATTACCTAACAACTCATACAAGCCTATCACCAATACGTCGTGGGTTCCCGCCCGGCTTTGTAAATTGCAAAAAAGGGTGCATTCAACTCGCAGCCGCAAGTGATAAAGATTACCAGTTGCTTGTCCATGGTCGGTGGTTCTCTCCGGGTACTACGGCTTCTTCTACCACTACAGCTAGTCGTCATAATATAGCTGAAATATTGTTGAAAGTGGCGTTAAACACAATAAATCAAATTAAATCAAATCGATAGTCTCACCGGTCATGTTCATTTACATCCATATCCTTTCATTTACATCCAACAGTATGTATACCATACTTAAATTTCCTACCACATCCTGTAGTAATATGCCTTACTGAACAAGTTTTTCACTATTTTAATCTAAAGTATTTGTCATTTATATAGCTTGGTGAATTAAAACAGCATTAACCCTCGCACTGCAGTAAAGTGATCGAGTGAATGTATCGCCAAGTGAGCAAATATACAGCTATTGGACGCAGAATATACAGCTATTGCATGGAGAATATACAGCTATTACACGGAGAATATACAGCTATTACACGGAGAAAACAAAATCATTTACGATGGGATGATGATGGTGCCCGATTTGCAATAGATCAACACGCTGAATTTAATTTTCATTGTGATCGCTCACTAAAAACAACAGTACAAGGGTAGACATGTCGCTCCACTCGGACAAATTAACTTGATTCCGAGCAAACCAGCTTTTGCTCTTGTCATAAATGCTGCGTGGTTAGCGGAGAAGCATCAAATGCCAATGTATAGCTTTTATTTAGACCAAACTGTTAGTATTGCATTATCTATGCAGATCTTAATATGGGAATTCCAAATGTATGGCCTCTTATTTTTAGCTCAACTTAATATTTGATGGCAATACCTAATGACTTTCATTATTTCAACAACAAAGATTTGAATAGCTTTACCCTCTTATGACATCTGACTGGAATCGGCTGCCACAATACATATGTATCATTATTGTATGAGTCACTCGGTTCAAACATTCAAGATCAGAATAGCTTTACCCTCGTATGACATCTGACTGGAATCGGCTGCCGCAGTACATATGTTTTCATTTCATTTAAAATATTTTATTGATAAATCAATAGGATTGGACAACAGGCTATGCCTATACAAATCCTCTCCAACAAGATGGAACAATTAGAAAACAATTTACATAAGACATAGAGCAATCTACCCATCATGTATACATGCAATTCATCTTAATTACCAAGCATAAACACATGTATAGTAATGACAGAATCATAACCCAAAAAAAAAATCTTTTTTTTCTTTTTTCTTACCTTGTTAATAGGTATGATATATATAATTTGGAATAGCCAAATGGCTTTATATTTAAGCTGTTATCATTTATAATATTAATAATGATGAATTGGCATAGCATGACGGATAGACTGAACTTACATTTAACACACAATATATACAACATTGAACATGTAAACTGAAATTATGAAATAAAAATCACTAATTAAGTGAGGTCCACCATATCAATATGAATTAACTCTTTTTCAGTATATATATTTATAATTGAATAAAGGAAATTTGGGAGCAATATAGGAAGAAGAGACAATAAGTAAATAAGGGGGGAAATATCTAAACAAAATAGTGATTGAGATAAGCAAGTACAAATTGGGAAAAGGGGGGGGGGANAGAGATGAATAATTGAAAGATGTACAGCTATTAATTAAACTGATAAAATTAAAGTTTTGGAGCTATATATGGGAAGACTTTTCAATGTTACATAACCAAATACAGAGAAAAAGAGGCAGAAAATTTATTGAATCATGTGAATCTTCTACTACCAGTAATGAAATGGTGAACAGCATCGAATATCTCAGTATTCTCCTCTACAGTAAGGATTGGTGAGCCTTTCAATAATATATCCAAATTTAAAACATCTTGAAACTTTCTTAGAGAATTAAAAAGTTGTATTCTGTGTCTAATGAACAATGGACAAACATAAAAATAATGGAAATTATTTTCAATTGCATCCCCACAGGCACACTGGGAGCTGTCAGACAGATGAGACTGAAACAAGTGGTGATTTAAACTGCTTGCTTCATTACGAAGTTGGCAATGCCAAATATTTAAGCTGCGAGACCAATAGTGTAGAAGCTAGGAGATTTAACAATATCTTCATTAAGTTTAATCTTGAATGAAGATAATGACTGAATGTTCCTAGTATCATTATCTAGTTTGTTCCATAAATCCAGAACAGTTGGAAAAAAGCTATCCTTATATGACTTGGTGCGATATTGGGGAGGGATGAAGAATCTGGGGTTTCTAACCATGTAGTTAGGTTCAAAATTAATATAAGAAATGATATTATTCGTTATATAGTTGGGTAGCTCTCCTTGCAGAGCTTTGAACATTAGAATAAGTTTTTCTCCTTACGTCTGTTTTGCAAGGAGTCCCACCCTAATTCACCATACAACTTAACCCTTGAGGTACCCTTTCGAAGACCTGTAACAATTCTGGCTGATTCTTATTGCACTGATTCAATAAGATCAGACTGTTCTCTTGTGCAATTATCCCAAACTACACTTCCGTATTCTAGTATAGGTCTTATAAAACCAAAATAAAGCTTTTCTAATGAGTTACTATCAAGATTATGTTTCATCATGCGCAAAATATTAAGACGAGAGCAAGCTTTTTTATAAATTTCATTTATATGATCTTTCCAGGTACCATTAGGACAAAAATTTATACCAAGATGTTTATGTTTAACTACATCTTCTAAGACATCATTATTCATATATAAGGGGGGGGGGGATATTAACATCATGTTTTCTAGTAAACAGCATAGGCTTAGTTTTTGAGGCATTGAAATTAACACACCAATCAGATGCCCAAGTACTAAGGCTATTCAAATCAGAATTCAGGGATTCAGCGGTTTCATTCTGGTCATCAACAATACAATAAAGAGATGTATCGTCCGCAAATAGTTTCATGCCATTGGAAACGACATCAACAATATCATTAATAAATAATAAAAATAAAAGCGATCCCAGTATGGAGCCTTGCGGAACTCCAGCATTAATGGAATTCCAAGTAGAGTAGTATCCATTCATGCAGACTCGCTGCTTACGGTCAGAAAGATAACTACCAAACCAAGTCAATAAGTTTCCCTTAATTCCATACTTTCTAAGTTTGTACAAAAGACCACGATGCCAGACACGATCAAACGCTTTTGATATGTCACAAAAAATAAACCTAACATCTTTGCCAATATCTAAATGTTTCATAATGACATCATAAATTACCAATAACTGGTTTATAGTGGAATCTCTATGTCTAAATCCAGACTGATCATCCGATAGTATATTATATCTTAACAAGTAGTTGTGAAGGTGTTTGAATATAATTTTTTCCAATATCTTAATAAAACAATTAGTAACAGATATTGGTCTATAATTTGCTACACTATCGCTACCACCTTTACCTTTGTAAATAGCGGAGACATTGGCTAGTTTCCAGTCACCAGGCACCACACCAAAATTTAAGCTTTTTTGAAATAAAATAGTCAGTGGTTTAACTAATGACTGGAAAACAGCTTTCAAAAATTTAGGCGGAAGGTTATCAGGACCGGTCGGCTTAGAAATATTTAAAATTTGAAACTGATCACATACCTCTTGCTCATTAATGACAATGTCAGACAGCTCGCAAGGTGCAAGTGGGGGTACATCAGGAAGATCAGGTTCAGAATCTATGTTAGATACTGATGTAAAATAGTTATTAATAGAATTGGCTTTGTCTACAGGATGGAAAAAAATATCACCATTTACCTTAATAGGAGTATTTGTAGTATTAGTACTTTTAAATTTTGAGATACTCTTTGCAATTCGCCACCACTTACCAGGTGAATAAACTTTCCCAGTCACTTGCTAGATTTCGAAATTTTGCCTTTTTATGCACCCGGTTCCTTTTTCTAATTTTACATTTTATTTCACTATTTATCCAAGGTTTATCCCGTGGTCGAACACGTATAATCTTTTTTGGAATATAAGTATTCATAGCAGAGTTAAGCTCTAAGTTAATAACTTCATTTATGATATTAACATTATCTGAATCTCCAAATTTCATATCCCAATCAGTATTTTGCAATTGCTGGTTAATGGCAATATAATTTGCATTATCATAATCCCATATTGTCTTTAAATAAGACTTTTCTCTAGTAACAGAAAAATTAATCTCAATAATGGAAGGACAATGGTCACTACAAAAGTTTGGAAGTACATAGCTATCTCTAACTATATCATAATTATTGACCAGTATAGGATCAATTAGAGTGGAAGACGAACTAGTAATTCTAGTAGGTTCATGTATCACATTTTCTAGGCCTAACCTTTGACAAGAACGTTTAAACTTGTGGTTATTGCCAATTGTAATAAGGTCAACATTGATATCACCAAGAAAAATACAATTACTTATACCTGAATCAACACATTTGTCAAATAAATTATCCATATAATCCCATGATGACACTCTTGCATTTGGCGGTCTATATAAGCACACTAATAAATTTTTTCTATTATCTGCAAAAATTTCTAAGCAAACAGATTCAACTTCGGGTACTTCTAGATCAAGTCTACGCCTACCTAGTAACGTATTACGAATATAAATAAGTATACCACCACCACTGTCAGTCAGCCTATCCTTATGGAATGCCTCTGGATTTATAAAATTACCAATGGTAATATCAGAGGAACTTACAGTATTGTTTAACCTAGATTCAGTTATACAGATAATATCGTGATTACCAAGCTCAGTACTTATCAACTCTGTTTTGTTACGAAGAGAATTGACATTCATATTAACTATGGAAATATTGACGTAGTTCGCATCTGGAATTATTTGACAATGGCCCTGGGTTAGGGTGAATATCATTACAGAATTGTAATAACAATGAGATAACTGATAAATAAGAATATGTTAAGGATAATAATATAGTTTGATTGACTACATGGGGACAAATTAAAATAGTTATTTTTTTATCCATTATCAAAATGTATAAACAATGACACATTTAAAATTTTAAGTGTCCCCTTGAAAACATGGAATGAGAAAATACACACATGACATATGTATGAGTCGCTCTGTTCAAACATTCAAGATCAGAATAGCTTTACCCTCGTATGACATCTGACTGGAATCGGCTGCCGCAGTACATATGTATGAGTCGCTCGGTTCAAACATTCAAGATCAGAATAGCTTTACCTTCGTATGACATCTGACTGGAATGGGCTGTCGCAGTACATATGTATGAGTCGCTCGGTTCAAACATTCAAGATGAGGACATCCTTACCCTCGTATGACATCTGACTGGAATCGGCTGCCGCAGTACATATGTACGAGTCGCTCGGTTCAATATGGACATAAATCAGTGGTTAAAGGTAAAAGGTAATTGAAACCAGGCGTAAAATTAAGAATTATTTTGTTCACTTGGAGCTATTGTGAGACATAATAGTGTCCTATGTTAAAGGCGTAAAGATGGCAATCCCTACCCCCCCCCCCCCAAGACATTGTACATTTTTATGTATATGCTATGTGTTGGATTGCTGAGATTTCTTAGAGAGAATGGTGTTCAAATGAACTTTTTGGATGAAAAAGACTGCAGGTTTTACGAATTCCGGCGCGCGTTGAGCGCCCGTATGACTGAGCTAACGATGAAAGGCATAGGCACCACAACCAAACAGGCGGAAGCGATCAGCCAGGAAACGGAGAACATTCTTTGGGAGAAAGGTTTACTTCGAAATGGCAGTTCAAAGGCTATTTTAAACACAATGTTTTTCTACAACAGTAAACTGTTTGGCCTCCGCGGAGTCGACGAGCATAGGAACCTTTCAGTAGAACAGTTCGAACTGGGAGTCGATCAAAATGGTTGCTAACTTTTGTTTATGGGCAGGGCGAGCAAAACCTACAAAGGTAAGTTTTTCAATTTTATGTATTTTTTTTTTTCAAAATGAAAGTTTATATTTTGTGCATTTGAGCAGTAGGTCATTGTTGACGCCAATTTTCAGAAAATCGAAGAAAATCAATAGTGTTTTCGTCGAGGTCCGCGTCCAATGTAAACATTAAAAATATGATGAAAATAATATCATACAATGCATTTTTTCGCTTGATTTATTTGCGAAGCACGAATGCCGTGTCGTCTACAACTGACTTCATCGGGAACTCCTCGCGCCTTTCCCCAAGTGAAAAAAAACAAGCTCGAATATGAATAGTATTCTTTGTACCGCGTGACTTATGAAATCACATGATATAACAATGGAGGACCGTCATCCAAGAAACGTGGGATTTAGTCGTCAATGATTCGCATAGGAGAAATTAGGTAATTACATACAGTCATTACCTTGATAAACATACTCTAAGATTTCTTTCTGGTTCTCCTTTAACTGGATATCACTTCCATATTTCATCAATGCTGCTGTTAACGAGGACTCCGTGCTTGTTTGTTTACATATTAGAGGACAAGGTCAATGTCAAATTTTATATAATTATTAGTTTTATTTATCGATTTTATATTTTTAATGCTTACATGGCAATAATATCTATATATATCTATATAGATAAAATTTGATATGAAATTATTTTATAAAATACTTTTTATTTTTTTGGGGAAAGGATTATTTTCTCTTCCTCTTCACAACCGTGACCGAATAACCAGCATTTTAACGCATATCAATACATTCATATCCGAGCTTGTTTTTTTCACTTGGGGAAAGGCGCGAGGAGTTCCGGATGCAACTGACTTGTCAATATCTAGTTTTCTTCATACTTGGTGCACTTTAAGATAATGACACATCAAAACTAATTGAAATATTTCATAGCTGAAGATACATGAACATATGTAATATGTACAAGATATTTTATTAACCAGTCACCGGTGCCCATAAAGAGCTGAATAATCACAATATATACAACATACATAATTGGATTGATTTGAATAAACATAATATGAAAACATATACATGATGTAATGATTATTTATTACTTTTAAAATATCCGTTTTTGTTACTTTTTCTTTTCTTAAGATACAATAATCAATTGAAAATGTCAATTTATGAATTTCGCTTCATTTTTCAGGTGGACTTAACCAACGACATTCGAGTGCTAAACATTTAAAGCATTACTTTTAAAATCCTCTACTGTATTAAATTTATGAGCAGTATTTTAATTGTATACGCAATTTCAAGGGAAGTGTTTTCTACAGGAGACCTTTAGATATAGGGGGTATTAAATTTGGAGAACAGGCAGTTGGAGTTAATAAATTATCCAGTATCATGAAAATCATGTGCTCTGAGGCAGGTATAAAGGGTTACTACACAAACTATTCAGGAAAGAGGACATGTGCAACAACCTTGTATCAGGCTGGTGTCCCAGAACAAGAAATCATGAACAGAACTGGACACCGTTCCGTTGAAAATGTTAGGAAATACAAAAGAGCATCTAATGAGATGTTGAAGGATATTTCAAATATTTTTGAGCCTGTAGCTTCAACGTCCAAGAAATTTAAATGTGAAGAAAATTCAAATTGTTATTCTATGAAAACTAGTAGCAGTGGTGGTGGCAACTGCACATTCGAGGGATGTGTTTTCAATTTCAATACATGAAATTAATATTTGGTTTTGAATTTATTACAGTCCGTGATTTAGTGGTGTTGTGCATATATTGATTTATCATTTTATGTGCGTGTAAATATTGTTGGTCCTCCCATCATGACATTGACTCCTCTGGGATCACTTTATCTGCCTCTTAGTATACTTTCTGGAATGTTGTGTAGTTTTGCTGAGCCTCTTATGGACATATTATTTAATTGAGCATCATCCATAGCTTTCCTCATGGCATCAGCCGTGTAGCCCTGTATTTTTTCTTTGGGACCATTATCTATAAAAATATAAGAAAAGAAATACAATTATTATTATTTTTAGTAATAATATTAAAAAATATGATGGTGCTCCTATAATGGAGGAACTAACTGTATAACAAATCAATATAATAAAATATTTCCTTTATTCATACCATGTGTTTACTCAAAAATTCCATTCATAAAAAATGGTACTGCAGACGACTTTGTTGGGAATTATTTCGCTGCACTATTTACAAGGGATACTTGTGCTTTTTATCTATAGATATATTTTTTCGGATATATGATTCAACAACTTAATTAATTTGGAATGCAAATTATGATCGGACACTAAAATGCATCGAAGTAAGCTCAATTTTATTTTTAGAACGTCCATTGGAGGATTTCCAAGTTCCTATTTGTTGACATTGACGACTGGAATGGAATGTCGATATTTCCTTCTAAAATATTGGTTTTTTTTCCCATATTCAGTTAAAAGTTCTTAAAACTTATTATATATAGAATATTTACTTACCTTTATTATGTTCGCATCTGTTGGAAATGATTTGCAATCAGCAAGTGAATTTTTCAGTCTGCAAAAATTTCACGATGCATAGCGGATGTGACGTATGCGTGAACTCACCGGATGCGCGAACACCGGTGCCAAGACAGTATATACTTCCGTCCTCTTCAAAGGCCGCGCCTTCTCATAATATGAGTTTCTGGTCACGAATCTCAGAAAAAAAAAAAAAATCCAAATCACGATTCACGGAAAATAAAATTTGCCATTTTTGAGAGTTTTACAATAAGAGACATAAATCGAGGTTCACGAGAATAGAAAAAAGTACCCCAATCATAGTCCGAGATTCCTCTGCCGTCGGTCTACACCAATCACAGATCATGAAAAAAAATGGTGAAAGAGAGATAAGAAATGCATACGTGGCAGTGAAAAGGAGAGTGAGGGTCAGACGAAATTGCAATGTCTTTAACCTTGCCATGAAAAAGGCTTACCTGACAAAATCCGAGATCAGTTGTCCAGACATCATACACAAATGCATTTCAAATGTACACATTTTTGAATCACTTTCAAATTGCGAGATCGTGGAGATGATATTGGTTTCCTGTATACATAAAAACGATGCAGAGCTGTTCTTCAATGTTTGACACCAGCTCACAAAGTTTTCAGAGACAGGATAACCAAGAAGTGCATGCAACCTCTCCCAAGCAGACGAAATGCAATACATATGTGCACACTAAAAAATTACGTCATCCATGTACACTGTAAACGATCATTTCTGGTAGCACGCAATTTTGATATTAGAATTTTCCTATAAGTTTATTTGCGAATTTCTTATTGAAATAATTTTTATTTTGTTTTTAAATACCACTTTGTTCTATAATTTCATGCTTCGGGTGAAAATATATTTGGCTAATATGAGACAGGCACAACCTGTTTAAGGGGGAAGTCTATATCCAACATTTGGCTGTCTTAAAAGAGAAGCATGAGAGGCGAATGGCATGCCTCCTAAAATTGAATAACTAGAAGAAATGTTTCCATAGTACACGTATGCCCCCGCCTAACAGGAAATTGATTCCTAAAGGGGGGATAAAAAACGATGTGGGTGGAAAGGTTTCTGAAGGGGCCTAGGGGGTTATTGAATGTGCCTATGCCTGTATGTTGCAATGTCTGAAAATCGTTTTCTGAGGTTTTTGCCATTTAGAATTTTTCGAATTTCTCATAGCATGAAGTGTCAAAACAGATAAGATAAGACAATTGTATTGAAATAAAGACCAGACAATGATCTATCTTCAATGTCAATACAACAATGTACAATGTAAAATAACAATACAAAAAGAACATTAAACATATACTTAATTCGGTTGTTTCGAATCATTTCCATTCCGTAAAAAAATTGTTATTTTCGTCCGCCAGATCACGTGATTTCGTTGGAATATTCTGCATTGAACTTCCGGTGTCAATGTACACAACAAAAACTCCAATCGATATGTGCCGTTTTAAAGTTCGATCCTCAACTTACAAAAAATCTTAACATTTTCTGTAAAAGACAGATATCAATTAAATTATTTTATTTGTATCAAAGACTTCAAATGCAGAGACAATTACTTCTTTAAAATTAAATTTGCTTTCTTTCTTTATTTGCGGTTGTCAGCATCAAAGGAAAACGATCTGCCTTTATGTAGATATTTCTGATATCACACAGACAGTGAGGTACCGAACACCAGTATTTATTCAGCGGTCTCCTTGTCGTCTCCATACTACAATTACTTATCGTCTACCGCATCTACGACTATAATATGCTGACGTTGTCACAGTAATAGCGTAAACACCGGAAGACGCCTGCCGATTTGTTCAGAAGTCAAGGCACGAAAAAGACGGAACTTGGTCGGAATTGACATGATTCGAAATAACCGAATTGAAGTGTATCTCAGCTGAGGAAGATTGAAAAAAGTTATCTCTCTTTTCACATTAAGCTAGATTAGGAGAGTACTACAAACACCCAACATACAAATCTTACAAATGTCTAAATCATTACTACTCAAAATATATTTAAATTTTTCAATCTCAGATATATCTAGAGAAGATGGTATAACTAAGGATAATCTTTCAAAAAGATCAACCCTATATGCACTTAGTTTAGGGCAATCGAGTGAATGCATGATAAAAATGAAGCTCATCCTTCCTCGACCTCAGAGTTATATAATCTGCGTATTATCTGTTCTACTGGTAGTTTGCTTTATCGACCTCTTTCAATATCAAGATAACAGTTACTAATACGGACAATACGCACTCTTAACAGATGTTGAGATACTGCATTTATCCACATCTGTATATAAATATTTCTCTGTCTCAAAGTTGGCCTTAAGTTTGCGATATGTTCTCAAATTATTTCTCCCCCAAATATTATCATTATTTTGAGATAATAAATTATTCCAGAAATTTATTTAATTCATGACATAAGTGCAGATATTATTAGATTCAAGTTGCTTCTGCCTAACACTAAGATAGTTTGGAGCGATAAGATATTGGCATAAAGCACGGGATGGCGGGGCCGTTGAGCGTTCTAGAAATCGTGTCAATCTAGCTGTAAAAAATGCAGTACTGAAAGAGGGGTTCTGTGTAATTCGTCACCCTAATATCAGATCCATGGAAATTAATCTATATCGTCATGACGGCAGTCATCTGTCAGATACTGGGAACGCAGTTTATCTAAACAATGTCCAAGGAGCTATAGAGTATTTTCTCGTCTCTGACAGTCATACGCTTTTTCCTCCTCAATAAATGCAAATTAGGCATTGGTTTGAATAATTCTTCGTTTTTCGATTTATAGTGCTTGAGTTGTTTTTTTTTTACAAAAAGGGGGGGGGCGGATTATTTTGTGAGCGCGTTGAGACACGCTCAAGTGGCGGGATCTTGCAAGATTTGGGGGTCACGACTCTTTCCATTATTCTACGTCGGATCATATTAGGTACAAATTGTACAGCGTTACCGCTGGAAGTTGGGGCGAGGCCATCTCATGTCGACCATGAGGGGTCGGTTCTGAACTTGCCAGGTTAATAGTTTTGAATCTTAAAATTTGCTTAAATATTGGTTTCTTCACTCCCTTGAAATTTTGGCAACCAAGGGGTGATGCGAATATGAGACAACGTATTTGGAAAGCGTTTCCCATTTTTCTCTCTTGTTTAACCAAGTGGAATGTTTAAGCTTCAACTGTTACCAGTAGAGCGCAGATTTGTCCATGTTACATTTTTCGGCATTCTGTTAACTTTTGCAAGATCACGTCATTTTAGTGCACTGTGGCCGTTTATTCCAACCTTTTGACTTGTTACATTTCATTATAAATATACTTTGATTAATCGGGTTTCTCGTGATTAAGACTTCCGTTTACCCACGTTGTCCAGAAAGTTTGGCAAACAGCTTCAAAAAAATTTCAATCCCACCCCCTCCCCAAAACCTACCAACTTTTGTCTGCTGTTGTTTTTATTATTTTTCAGGCGTATCGGAGTCATTCGCTTGCTGTAACGTGAAGTGATCAGTGATCTAAGTACTGAACTAACATTCAACTGCTTGGCCTACCCAGGTGCGATGGATTAGTCTTCGAGCCTATCAGCTATTCACAATCTGGAATAATAGTGAACCATCATGAACATTATTCCGCATCACAGATTTTCGTTCCATCATGGATGTACAATAAACTGTAATTTACCGACTTAAGGCTTGCAGTAGAACTATTTGTTGAAACATCGCTTCTTAGATTAATTTTAATGTTTTTGAAATACTTACTTGGGTATAAAACCGGAAGAACTTTAATACTTAGTAATCAATGACTTCTCTGATCACACTAACGATTTTTCATATTCATATATTTTTAATGCATAATTTTTTTTATATTCTTTCATTTCAATTCAGTCTAATGTTTTTCAATGGTCAAAGTATGTTTTATTATTACATGTATTCAAAATAAATTTTCTTATGTCACAGCTGCTAGATTGGCGGGATCTTGCAAGATTTGGGGGTCACGATTCTTTCCGTTATTCTACGTCGGATCATATTAGGTACAAACTGTACAGTGTTACCGCTGGAAGTTGGGACGAGGCCATCTCATGTCGACCATGGGGGTCGGTTCTGAACTGTTACCAGTTTGAACTTGCCAGGTTAATAGTTTTGAATCTTAAAATTTGCTTAAATATTGGTTTTCTTCACTCCCTTGAAATTTTGGCAACCAAGGGGTGATGCGAATATGAGACGACGTATTTGGAAAACGTTTCCCATTTTTCTCTCTTGTTTAACCAAGTGGAATTTTTAATCTTCAACTGTTACCAGTAGAGCGCAGATTTGTTCATATTACATTTTTCGGCATTCTGTTAACTCTTGCAAGATCACGTCATTTTAGTACACTGCGGCTGTTTATTCCAACCTTTTGACTTGTTACATTTCATTATAAATATTCTTTGATTAATCCAAGCTCACCTAGAACAGCAATATTAGTGGCTGATTTATGAACTCCTAAAATATATTTTGCAAACTTAATTTGAATTCTATTAGGGTGTAATGAAACATATATTGTTTCAATATCAATACCATATTTTACAATTGAAGGCATTGCCCAAATCTCACTACATGATGGGGCGACCATTTGTTTTTGAGAGAGGGAGAGAGGGAGGGGGGGCTTGAAATATTTTGACCCAGAATTAGTTGACTCTTTTGTCGAAAATAACAATTCTGATATCAAGGTCATTTGCTCTGATTTACATATTTATTGTCACAATGTGAGTGTGCAAGATAAAGGGTAAGAACAGGTCCAGCAGATGTCAATCAAGTATAGATCAACTGAATGTATTTTTGCAGGAACTAGAATCGTCCTAATGACAACAACAATTGTATTCTATATAGTTAAGGGTTTTGGTCTTATCAAAAGGGGAATGAGTGTCAAACGAAAATGCAATGATTTTAAATGCAATCAAGCTTAGTTTTTCAAGCAAAGCTGCTTGCCATAAAAAGAAAAAACTTACTTGTCATGCTTGTCTTGTCAGAATCATTTCATGTTTTTGAATCGCGGATATCACGTAGATGTAACAGATTCCCTAGCCGAAGACGAAGGCGAGTTGCTCTCTCTATTTGACACCAGCTCACACAAAGTATTCAGAGAGGAGAATCATTCTTTCAGGAGAAATGTATGGACTTTCATGAAATTCATCCCAAGGGTTGCATACGACCTGGCACATGTGTGTATTTCATGATTAGTACACACTAACAAATGACGTACTACACATAACGCTTTGTGTAGATATTATAAGTTTTCTTTTAGAATTTTCATATGAATTTATTTGAATTTTTCAGAATATAAACAATAAGAGATTTTAGGATTTCTCATTGAAATAAATTTTATTGCGATTTTAAATACTATTTTGTTCTATATTTTTACACTTCCGGTGAAAAAATATTTGGCTATCAATACAATAGTCACGTGACTAAAATTCGTATAGCCTATAGTTAAAAGGGCTTCGCCCTTTATGAATACATTTTGTAGGAGTATGACTTATTACCAAAAATCGTATAGCCTACACTTAAAAGGGCTTCGCCCTTTAATGTGATAATAGGTGTTACCTAACTTGGGACGAAGTCCAATAAAAAAAAAAAAAACAATAATATGAGACAGGTGCTACCTGTAGTTCCAGCGAAGCAAAATCCACATTATCTAATATTAAATCATGTAAATCCTTGGGATGATTGAAATAGAAATTTTACTTACTTTTGTGTACTTTTTGGAGTGTACTGTAGTACAATGTAAGGATGCTATTTCCATCTATTGAAATAGGCACGGCCATGAATGCTCGCGAATCTAAAAATTATCTGTCAATTTCACGCTCATTCAGTGCATCAAAATAGTGTCGAGATTTTTTGGGCCGAGATATATCGGGGACGACTTTTTTTTAGGGCCGAGATATATCGAGGGCGACCTTTAATATTCATAACCGGAAGTAGTTCCAGATTACTGCGCATCCGAATTTCTGCAGAAACCCCCTGTATTGGTTTGCAGTGCGTCATTTCCGGTGCATGGAATTTTGTCCATTGGTGATATGGATCTGGAATCAAAATATTGCTATTTCTACCATAGTTGGGACTTCGTCCCATAATATGATAATAGGTGTTACTTAACTTGGGACGAAGTCCAATAATTTTTTAAACAATATGAACTCAGCTATATGGACCTATATTTTTTTCAAAGTAGACCGGGAGCGGATCCAGACTTTCTTAAAAGAAGGGGCAAATAGGGGACCCAAACCAAAATTTTCCGTCTTTTTGAAAGGTTTTTTGCCAAAACGGGAACCTGACCCCCTCATGTAGACTGTTAGTCCGAGATAGACTGTGCACCCTGTCCGGTGTTGTATAATCCGGTATTCGACGTCTCAATTTCATAGAAAATATTATTTCGGACAGGAGGAGGAAGAAATGAAACTCTGTTTAATGATATTGTCAGTCCCATGGTATATGTTTTGAACACACTGCGATTTTGAGTCATTTTTTAACATTCATAACCGGAAATTGGGTAGGAGTTGGAAAAGGTACGAGTTGACATGGAATCTGTAAATCGTTCTAGATTACTGCGCATCCGATTTTCTGCAGATTTAACCATATATTGGTTTCCGGTGTGTCATTTCCGGTGTAAGGAATTTAAGCCATTAGTGATATGGATCTGGAATCAAAATATTGCTATTTCTACCATAGTTGGGACTTCGTCCCATAATATGATAATAGGTGTTACCTAACTTGGGACGAAGTCCAATAACAATTTTTAAACAATATTAACTCAGATATATGAACCTATATTTTTTTCAAAGTAGACCGGGGGCGGATCCAGACTTTCTCAAAAGAGGGGGCAAATAGGGGGACCGTCGTTTTTAAAGGTTTTTCGCCAAAACGGGGACCTGCCCCTCCTGTAGACTGTGCACCCAGTCCAGTGTTGTATAATCCGGTACACGAGGTCTCAATTTCATAGAAAATATTATTTCGGACAGGATGAGGAAGAAATGAAACTAGATGTTTAATGATATTGTCAGTCCCATGGTATATGTTTAATGGGTTAGAACACACTGCGATTTTTAATCATTTTTTAACATTCATAACCGGAAATTGGGTACGAGTTGGTAGGGTACGAGGTGAAAAAGGTACGAGTTGACATGGAATCTGTAAATCGTTCCATATCACTGCGTATCCGATTTTCTGCAGACTTAATCATGTACTGGTTTCCGGTGTGTCATTTCCGGTGCATGCAAATTAAGCCATTAGTGATATGGATCTGGAATCAAAATATTGCCATAGTTGGAACTTCGTCCCATATTAAACGATATTGTTACATCAGTATTTCATTGAAAACAGTTTGAAGATAATAAGGGGTAATCGATCAGAAGCCGTAAATCAAAGAAGAATAGACAACACAATCGCAAAAAGAAAAAAACAACTAATAATCCACAAAACACTACACAGAAAACTAAAGATCGAGCAACACGAGCCTCACTAAATACTGGGGGTGAATTCAGATGGTCCGAAAAGGTAAGCATATTCCGTAACGGTTAACCTAGTCATGGTGGAGATCGTAAACCTTTCAAAGAGGTGGTTTCAACTTAGTCACTATAAATTATTGGTCCTCAGTAGCTTCCTTGTTAGCAACGAAATCATGATAGGAACCACATGTTCTTGAATATCGGATCAAGTAAGAGAGATTTACTCTATATGCAAGCGCTGCTGGAATGTTGTTTCATTGTACATATAAATGGAAAATTCTCAATCGAAAAATTGAAATAATCTCTTTTGTCATAAACTTTCGTTCTTAACGCCCCTCGCTGTCAGTTTGAGGTGTAGGTCAAGGTATAAATTGTCTTATACTTAAAATAAAGACTGCTCTTTGCTTTCATCTGATAAATCTGATTATAAAACGCAATAGTAAATACATGATTTTGTTAGCATACCGAAATTGTCAGAATATAATTACGTAATTCTATAAAATAATCATGGAAAAGCGATGAAGCTATTAAATATCATGGGAAAATAGTTACTATCACTACCGAACTAGAGGACTATAGCGCATGAAGCATGATATTCTCACTGGTAGGCGTTGACAGTGGAGCAGGAACTGCTTACACCTTTAGGGAGCACCTGAATTCACCCCATGTTTTTAATGGGTTTCGTGTTGCTCGATCTTTAGTTTTATATGTATGTTTTGTTGATCGTTGTTTGTCCTTTGGTACTTTTTCTTTTCGCCATTGTGTTGTCTGTTCTTCTTCGATATACGGATTTTGATTGTCCCTTTGGTATCTTCAAACTCTTCAATGTATCAAGCCAGGACAGTGAGCGATCATATATTTGTGTGCTATGGGTATAGACTTTGTCTCTTTCTATGATTTTGATATTTGATTTTGGAATTATTCTGACAGTGTTGTATTTCTTTCTTATCATTTTATTACTAGCACTATTGATATCCAACCTAATGTAATGGTCTAGTAAAAGGCGGACATCACCATCATCTCATCGAAATGCAAGTTGTTCTCGCTGAATAATTGTTCATTTGACATTTAATCATAATCACTCATTTCTTACTTGTTAGAGATTATGACGCTTTGCATGTATGTGTTTGTGCATAGATGTTATTTATCCTACCATTACTTGTTTGGGGATCTGGCCATCATTTATTGGAGCAGGAATCTCTTACACTTCGGGAACATCTCAGTTCATCACAGTTTTCTTAGGGTTCGTGTTGCTCAATCTTTTGCTTTCTGTGTATTATTTTCTATGTTCATTGTTCATTGTTCATTTTCCATTGTATTTTCTGTCCTTCTATTTACGGTTTTTGATTAAACTTTTAGTTCATCAACTCTTTCTTAGTATATTTCTATGAATTAGTATTATACATGTAACTGTTACTGGTTGAAGGATCTTCGTTGTTTACATGTATGTTTGTGAGGGTAAATATGTTTCATGTAACTGTTACTGGTTGACGAATCTTCGCTGTTTACATGTATGTTTGTGCGGGTAAATATGTTTCATGTAACTGTTACTGGTTTACGAATCTTCGCTGTTTACATGTATGTTTGTGAGGGTAAATATGTTTCATGTAGCTGTTACTGGTTGACGAATCTTCGCTGTTTGCATGTATGTTTGTGAGGGTAAGTATTTTCCATGTAACTGTTACTGGTTTGAGAATCTTCGCTGTTTACATGTATGTTTGTGAGGGTAAATATGTTTCATGTAACTGTTACTGGTTGACGAATCTTCGCTGTTTACATGTATATTTGTGCGGGTAAATATGTTTCATGTAACTGTTACTGGTTTGAGAATCTTCGCTGTTTACATGTATGTTTGTGAGGGTAAATATGTTCCATGTAGCTGTTACTGGTTGAAGAATATTCGCTGTTTGCATGTATGTTTCTGAGGGTAAGTATTTTCCATGTAACTGTTACTGGTTGACGAATCTTCGCTGTTTACATGTATGTTTGTGAGGGTAAATATGTTTCATGTAACTGTTACTGGTTGAAGAATCTTCGCTGTTTGCATGTATGTTTGTGCGGGTAAATATTTTCCATGTAACTGTTACTGGTTGACGAATCCAGGCTGTTTACATGTATGTTTGTGCGGGTAAATATGTTTCATGTAGCTGTTACTGGTTGAAGAATCTTCGCTGTTTACATGTATGTTTGTGCGGGTAAATATTGTCCATGTAACTGTTACTGGTTGAAGAATCTTCGCTGTTTACATGTATGTTTGTGCAGGTAAATATTTTCATGTAACTGTTGCTGGTTTAAGAATCTTCGCTGTTTACATGTATGTTTGTGCGGGTAAATATTTTCATGTAACTGTTGCTGGTTGAAGAATCTTCGCTGTTTACATGTATGTTTGTGCGGGTAAATATTTTCCATGTAACTGTTACTGGTTGACGAATCTTCGCTGTTTACATGTATGTTTGTGCGGGTAAATATTGTCCATGTAACTGTTGCTGGTTGAAGAATCTTCGCTGTTTACATGTATGTTTGTGCGGGTAAATATTTTCCATGTAACTGTTACTGGTTGAAGGATCTTCACTGTTTACATGTATGTTTGTGCGGGTAAATATTTTCATGTAACTGTTGGTGGTTGAAGAATCCTCGCTGTTTACATGTATGTTTATGCGGGTAAATTTTTCTTTTTTCATGTACCTGTTACTGTTTGAAGAATCCTACAGGCTGTTTACATGTACAGTGCCTGGCCATATTACAGTACGCAATCGATTTTACGCTATATATTTCATATGTATGTTTATGCGGGTAAATATTTTCCATGTAACTGTTATTGGTTGAAGAATCTAGGCTGTTTACATGAATGTTTTTATCAGGTAGTATACTTCGTTGTACACGTGGATGTATTTTGTCAGTTGGAATTTTTTGTTTATTTCTTTCATACGATTTGTTTATTTATTACATCACAATTGTTTATATTGCAGATGTTGATGTATTCATGCAATGTTGTCTATATTATATAGCTGTCATACATATCATCCCATTATCCTTGATAATAACATTAAAAGGCAATACATTGAAATTATGATATAACATCTTGCAGATATACACAACAAGAGGTCCTGTTCTCTTCTTCGCAACTGGTTCTGTATGAATTCGTGTTGTGTCTGCTTTCGACTTTCTGATATGGTTGCATACTATGCTTTCACCATTCGGGTTATAAAAAAAAAACAATATAAATTTGCATTAAAAAAAAACATAGGTGTGAGATACAGCTTGTACCAACCTAATATTTTCTAACGGCTTCATGGCTAGATTTGAAATCAATGATTTCTAAACATTGTGATTTTAATATCAGTACTAAACTTGATGTCCACCAGCCCGTGGTTTGAGTACGTAAATCTCGTTTTTTTATAGGACAGATGAAATGCACACATACTATGTGATTATAGGAAAAATGTAAATATGCTGTTCTCTTAACATTTTCGGATGCACATTTAATTTCAACTATTGTGTTGATAGCGAAGAGGACAAATGTAAAATACCAATTTGAGGAAGCAACCATTGTCACATCTTACGAGGATAGCTTTACAATGAAAGCTAAAATACCAGCAAGAGGGAACTAATCATTGTCACGTCTTATAACGAGGGCTTAGCGATGAAAGCTAAAATACCAATTAGAGGGAAATAATCATTGTCATATCTCATGACAGGGGCGTTACGACGAAAGCTAAAATACCAATAAAACTGGCGTTAAACCCATAAACCAACAAACCATAAAATACTAATAAGAGGGTATTAATCATTATTGTACTTCATGTATGTAAGCTGTAATTTGATTGGATAAGACGAGGGTAACATTCTGCTCTAACACATGGCTCAGCGGGTAACAATTTTTTTTTATTGTCACCCTCTCATTTAGCAACACCCTTGCAATATACAAAAAAGGTCAACATTTTCAAAATTTCAAAATTTCATAAAATTTCAAAATTTTCAAAAAATTTAAAAAAAAATCAAAATGTAAAAATTTTAAACATTTAAAAAAATTTCAAAAATTTCATAAAATTTCAAAAATTTCAAAGTTTTCATAAAATTTCAAAATTCAAAAAAATTAAAATAATAATTACACCTTATATAAGAATATTGGATTCTGATTGGTTAATAGCCGTGATATTTTTTTTTACAAATTCGGGCCTTGCATTGTGAATTTGCAGAATTTTTACTTCATGTAGGTGTATTTGCATAAGATTTAACTTTTTTTCATGGTATTTGCAAAATCGTATTTGCCGTTTTTATCCTTCACCGAGACGCTTGTAACAAAATTCGTAAAACGTTATCAGTTGTGCGTTTTACGTAACAAACGTATTTGCCGTTTTTACCCTTCACCGAGACACTTGTAGCAAAATTTGTAAAACGTTATCAGTTGTGCGTTTTATGTAACATCATTCGGTAGAATTAAACAGATACATCATGTTAGGTCCTGAAAACGACAAAGAAAAGGTATTATTTAATTAGCCAGTGTTCTAAATAATATTCGGTGTAATTAAACAGATATATCATGTTTGGGAGGGGTATTTGCGAAAAATACCAGTCTTGAGACTAAATTTCCCTCGCCATTCGGCTCGGGTAATTTTCGTCTCTCGAATGGTATTTTTTGCAAATACCCCTCCCAAACATGATATATCTGTATATAATATTGAAAAATGATAAAACAATTATTAGCCTACCATTTCGGTCAATACATGGATTTATAGACAAACATCATTGCAAACGACAAAGTGAAAACATTCAGTAAAATAAATTAAATAACATATAGTTGAGAGGGTGATAGATCAGATTGTTACCCTTCTAAGCATTGTGCTTCCTCAAATCTGTCGCCTCGGTTGACAATGTTTTTCTCAGGGTAACAATATATAAATAACATATAGTTGAGAGGGTGATAGATCAGATTATTATTTTTTAAATATTTTAAATTAATCTGATTGGATGATAACTTCCATGTGATTAAAACAAATTGAATGTTTTTTTTTAGCAAAATTTGGCGATCGAGGGCAACAACCCTTTTGTTACCCTCCCAACAACCCATATTTTTCCCCACAAGGGAGATAACTCCGTATCGTCTGGTAACAACAAAATCAATATGGCGATCGAGGGTAACAACCCTATTGTTGCCCTCCCAACAATCCCTATTTTCCCCCACAAGGGAGATAATTTGAAATAGTTAAGCAAGGGTTAAAAAGTTATTTAGGTGTTGTTTTTGTTCCAGAAAAATAGGGTTGTTTCCCATGGCATCACATGTATAAAAAAAGAAAAGAAATGAGGTTAGTCCATTGTTTACCATGAGATCACATAAAGTATTGAATACTTGAAGTACATCTTTCTCTTGTATTGAAAAAATATAATAAAGCAATTATGGCCCTTATTAGAGGTAGACATTCAAATTCTCCAACCCTTGACAGGTTGTTTTCCCTCGATCAAGCCCTCTGGAAAACAACTTCTCTCGGGTTGACAAATCTGAATGTCTACCTCTAATAAGGGCCATAATTGTATATTGCCACATCTTATGACAGATGGCTTACGATAAATGATAAAATATCATTTAAAGGAAATTATCATTATAACTTCTCATCAGAGATGAATTACGAAATATGCACGCACGCACGCACGCACGCAAATGGAACATATCCGTGGTAATTTGTGACACACGTTATCCGCTACAGTTAACCAAGTCATGATGTCGACCGTAAAATAGACGAACGATTGGCTTTCGTGGTTATGCGAATTTCGTTAAACAAGTTATTGTTATCAGAGGTAAGAATACTATTCAGATATATGTAAGTGATACAACTCGTTGATTCTTTTACAAGAAACTTGTTTACTTTATTATGGAACCTCTGATTTGATTACTAAAAGCAGTCTTGTTTTGTAGAGAATATAAAATAGTAAGGTCAAAGATTGTATACTTGTTTATATACACTTGAATACGTTGTAGTGAACAAACGTAAGAGAAAACCGAAGGGGCAATCAAGACAGAACATCCAAGAGACACTGGAAATATTGGACACACAAGACATAGGACGAAGACAACTAAAACACACAAAACATTGCATATCTCGAAATGTGCGCAACGTATAAGGATTAATGGTATTAAGCAATATGTTGTTTCAACACTGAGATCACAACATTGACTGCTGTTGGTAGAGTTCGGAATTGTTTTCTCTATCATAATAACATTCAGTATTTTGCACGGATGCCACTGGTTGAGCAAGAACTGCTTACCCTTCCAGAGTACCTGAGTCTATTTCCAATTTTAGTGGGTTCATTTCTGTGTTGTGATGTCCACGTAAAAACGGATGCCACTGGTTGAACAAGAACTGCTTACCCTTCCAGAGCACCTGAGTCAATTTCCAGTTTTAGTGGGTTCATTTCTGTGTTGTGATGTCCACGTAAAAATGATGTTCCCTTCGTCTTTGCTCCTTTTGATTTCTAGAGGGTTCATATTTTATTTGTATATATTTACGCATATTGGTGTACAATACTATTTCCATAGCACATGTTCGTATCGCTTAGCGGTAACACGACAGTTGCCACTGGTAGAGCAGGAGCTACATACCCATAACAGGACGGGTGTCCATAGTGGAGCAGGAACTGCTTACCCTTCCGGAGCACCTGAGTTCTCCCCCCGGTTTTTAGGAGGGTTCGTGTTACTTGATCTTTAGTTTTATATGTATGTTTTGTAGATCGTTGTTTGTCCTTTTGTCCCTTTTCATTTGGTCATTGTATTGTCTGTTCTTCCTCGATCAACGAATTCTGATTACCCCTTTGGTATCCTCAAACTCTTCATACCTTCCCATGGCACCCAAGTTATTTTGTGTGGTTCGTATGGATCCATCTTCGGGTTTCTTTGTAGTGTATTATTTATCATTGATTGTCTGTTTTTTCCCTTTTTGGATCATTGTATTGTCCGTCCTTCTTCGATTTACGGCTTCTGATTACCACTTTGGATTCTTCACACTTTTGTTGGCTTTTTCAATTGTTCATATGTAATGTTTTTGTTACTTCCTTCTCATATCGAGGGTCCGGGTGGCTCAATGAGTTAGGTAGTTGGATTACCTAACAACTCATACAAACCTATCACCAATACGATGTGGGTTCGTGCCCGGCTTTGTAAATTACAAAAAATGGTGCACTCGACTCGCAGTCGCATGTGATAAGGTTTACCAGTTGCTTGGCCATGGTCGGTGGTTCTCTCCGGGTACTCCGGCTTCTTCCACTACTAAAACTGGTCGCCATGATATCGCTGAAAAATTGCTGAAAGTGGCGTTAAGCACAATAAAATCCAAATCCAAATCCTACTCATATCTCGATATCATCAGACGGTAGCAGATTTGTAATATGCATTGTCACTCATGAAGATGTTCCGTGCCATGTTGCTTCTGGAATTATAGACAATAACTGTTCTACTTCTATTTACTGCTCTTAAAACATATATTGTATGCCTTTTTATCAGACTATATAATATTCATATTTTTAATACGATCCAAGAAGATATATCATCATACTATTTATGTCTACTAATTGCTTGCCTAAAAAAAATCACAAGATTATCGTGACATGAAAAACGCACTCAATGAAATCATCCATACATGCTATCATTTTTATCTGCCAGTCGTGTCTGTTTCTGCATGTGAATCGTGTTTTTCAAGCACGTTTATTACGTGAGATTCTGCATGCAATTATTGTTGTTATGGTTATTCGTATAGTGTCTTTCCAGAGTCTGATGGAGTATAGGTATTGGTATCGTAAAAATGTATATACGATGCATCTAATTCAGTGCTCGACGTGTTTCTGGAATAACCTTAATTAAGTACGTTTATGGTACATGCAGGCCCACTGAGAGGGGGAGGGGGGGGGACAACCCATGATTTTATCACAATTCATCAATTCATTTTTGTTGTACTGATTCCTTGCTTATGACACACCGTGGTGGACTTAGTTTGAGTAACATCTTTTGGAGAATTGGAGGAGGGGGCCAAGTTTCCTTCTGCCCTGGGGCCCAAAAATTATCTTGGCGGCCCTGTGTACATGTATGTAATGAAAGCATAGATGTCTAAATCAGTGCCCACGTCGCAGGTAGCATTAGCCCATTTTTTGTTTTCATTTTCCCAAAGACAGTGAGGTACCCGGTGAATTTTAATTCAGAAATGTGTCGTACTCACAGTTTTATGTGTCTATACTTTGTAATGCAACCAACAGAAATACCCATTTTGTTTTGTTGGTTTCATTCCTTTTATTATTTTTGTTTGGTGCCGTCGTGGTCGTGATCGTATGGTAGTTGTATTTACAATTACCTATATGATCAGTGTCTATCACACCTATAGTTGTGAGTTCGAATCCCGCTCATGACGAGATGTGCTCGATAAACATTATGTGATAAAGTTTGTCAGCGAATTGCGGCATATCCGTGCTTTTCTTCGGTTTCCTCCACCAATAAAACTGACTGCCAGGATATTACTGAAATAGGGCTGAAAGTGGCATTAAACACCATAACCCTAACTCTATTAATGCTTTGTTTAGATCATGTTGTCATATCCGCCGTTTATATATACTTTGGTTTCGTATATGATTGATATTAATCTTTTATTATAATCTATGATCAGTAAAGTCTAGCCTTAATTGGAGTTACGCGACGGGTGTCACTAGTGGAGCAGGAACTGCTTACACCTTTAGGGAGCACCTGAGTTCATCCCCGGTTTTTAGTGGGGTTTGTGTTGCTCGATCTTTAGTTTTCTGTGTAGTGTTAAGTCCTTTTTCTTTTGGCCATTGTGGTGTATGTCCTTCTTCGACTTATGAATTCTCGTTAGCTTTGGTATCTTCAAATTCTTCTTAGACCGTTGTGTGAATCATACTTAAGATAGAGTAAATTTATACTTCATCATTATATTGTTTTCATTGAAATTTCATGAGTCTTCCTTCTGCCTATTGATATGTGTAGCACAGTTAGCATGTCCAATTAGTTCTAATACTACGTGGTTCTCGCCCGGCTTTATAAATTACAAAAAGGGATGCACTCTACTCGCAGCCGCAAGTGATAAAGCTTACCAGTTGCTTGCCCATGGTCAATGGTTTTCTCCGGGTACTCCGGATTCTTCCATCACTAAAACTGGTCACCATGATATAGCTGAAATATTGTTGAAAGTGGCGTTAAACACCAAAAATCAAAAAATCAAATCTAATACTACGTGTATTAAACAGATTCCCCATACAATTATACAACACAAAGATTCCCAGTAACAACAATATTGGATAGGTTTAACGACATTTCATCACATCCTTTTAGGAACGTTTCATGAATGCTTCAGTTTCAATCCATAATGCTTCGACACTTCATCCTGCCGTAAAACATTGACTGTCGTTCGATTTGTGATGGCCTTTTCTTGCAAATTTGGATTAGAAATGATGTAGTGAAATCAGAACAGAAAAGCGACATAAATGACGGTATGCAATGAACGATAAGGATTGTCAGTCATGGTACCGCTATTATATTGCTCAAAATCATTAATGTTGCAGACGACAGCACAGGATTGCGTCATTTGTGGAATATACTCGATGCAACTTTATTTGATATTAGATTAATTGATTATTGTTGCTTAATATCCAGTGACAAATATTGCATGAATATTATACAGAAATGAGATATGAATGGGGGCAACCGCGACAATGATTTTTGACTATTATACCAAATATTTAATATCAGATAATTGACCCCATTAAAAAATTAACATCGGAATCTTGATATCTCCCTCATATTTCCATTCAATTAGCTTTTATTTAAATTTTATATGGACAAATGCTCGTAAAAAGACCATTCGTATTAGCTTTTCTGGAACACATATTTTTATCTCCACCTTTTTGTGTATCATTTTAATTTTTAGAATTTTATGTTATTTTCTTGTGTTTATGTAGTTCTTGTACTGTTTCTTGTTGTTGTGTCCGGTTCATTTATAGTCACTTCTAACAGAATGGAGCAGATTGTCTAACCGCCGACCGTTGCTTCAGTGAGCTAGCAATATAATTATCAACTAAGGGTGTTGGCTTAGTACAAAACAGACATCGTCATCATGTCATTGAAATGAAGCTTGTTCTCACCATGATATATCTGAAAATCTGTTCTCCTGGAGTTAAACAACAATCAGGCACTTGCGCACTCGAGTCACTTCTGATTCTCAATAAGCAAGTAGTTACTGAAGAGAAAATGCATTGTGATATTGCTGCGGTGAAACAAAAGAGTTGTGAGATCCGTAGGTTTGTCACCAAGTATTTACATACCGTATGAAATATTTTTTTTATTTAAAAACCTTTGTTAAGTTGGTATCAAATGACGTCTTAACATTTATATATGATTTTGGGGCGATTTTGATTGATGTAGGGGCGAATTTGATTAATTTGGGGGCGATATTGACGGGGGCGATTTGACCAGTTACCGATTTGAATTGTAAAAATTTGGAGAAAATCCATCCTAATATATTCGATAATTATTGTGTTGTCTTTGATTTACAGATTCTGGTTCCCTCTTTGGTATCTTAGATTTACAGATTCTGGTTCCCTCTTTGGTATCTTAGATTTACAGATTCTGGTTCCCTCTTTGGTATCTTCAAGCTCTTCTTATGACGAGGTATTCTGTCCATTTATGTTTATACAGTACATTATAGATATTTCCAATTGGATTTAATATCTTTTCATTGTGTGGAAGCTAGACATCATTGTATATACTTGATATTTCCAATCAACAGTCTTAGTCTTAGTCTTAAATATAACACTTAATAAGAGCTTTAAGAAAACAATGCATGTCATTTAGAACTGTATCATGTTCAACAATGTAATGATCTTGAAAATTTGGAAATCACATTTTAAATTAATTGACTGATTGAATTCTTACTGTATGCAATTTTCAGCCATGATTTAGGGACCAGCTTTAGTGATGAAAAAAAAAACATCGGCCACAACTCACCTACCACTATAGTCAACTGTCTTTCTATAATATACAGGTTTGGTTGGTTTATGGTGTTTAACGCCACTTTCAACAATATTTCAGTTACATCGTGGCGGTCAGTTTTATTGGTGGAGGAAACCGGAGTTCCCGGAGAAAAACACCGACCAGTCGCAAGTCACTGACAATCTTTATCACATAATGTTGTATCGAGTACTCCTCGCCATGAACGGGGTTCGAACGCACAACTTTAGTGGTGATAGGCATTAATTTCACAGGTAGTACATCCAACTACGATACGATCACGACCACGACGGCCCACATAGAGAGTTGGAGGGTATCGTATCAATCTATTAATTTTGTCGAAATTTGGCTCATTTGTAATAATTATTTTACCTATGTTCCCATCATTCTTACCTGTTTTCTTATATAACAAAAAGTTCGTTTATAGAATAAAAATAAATCATACTATTTTTCTGGTATTTATTACTGTCATAGGTTATTATGACATAAATTGGAACACTTAATAAATTATCTTTTTTTATACAACATATGCTCTGAGAATTTATTGTGGTCTTCCCAAATTAAACAAAAAATATCTACGAAAAGAAATATAACGAAATGATCACGTTACGAGTCGATGGAACTCTGGACATGCTGGAGAACGATGGTTGTTTGCAAAACATGCATTCATAATGGTCAACACAATCTAGTGACCGAGAGGATCTCTGGACAAAATATTACATTTCTATCAGTGATCTGATTTGTCAAAATTATAGACCAATGGAATGGTCTGGATTTGAGTTTTAAATCAAATTGATCGTATCCCAGAATTCCACAGACTGTAAACGACTAATAACATCGATAAATTAATCGTCCTTATAATACATTAAGAAGCATTAGTATAAGTTTTCGTGCGTGTTTTGAGCAGTATTTGTTGTCATGCACAGTGCTTTGTTTACTCTGTAAGGAAGTGAAATTGTAAATATGATGTGCAGTTTTAAAAGATTACTGATAATAAATTAAGTACAAAGCAAATGGCAAATGTTTAGTTTGGTAAATTGGATAAACAAAATGCAATTCGGATTTATTCATCTCGATTTCTTAATAATAATTAAGACCTACCAGTGAACATGGATGATATATGATGGAGATGGGTTTCCATATAAAAACAATAGACTGAACGAAATTTTAATATGAAAACAACAAATAAAAACACACAGTTTTGTTTTTAGGTTTAAACATTATGTAATGGATAGGCCAGTGAGAATGATGTTTGAAATAAATACATTATCTATTTAGTAATATTCTATAATATGCTGCCATAGGAACAATATATTCTCATGTTAGTAAGCTTTGGTTTGTTCTTACTTGCCCTGTAATAAGATATTGAAAAGTCATATGTCGCCATTTCCAAATATTTAAAATTTTGTATTTTTGTTTGTTTGTAATAATTGATTAAATTTTATATTTATTATATCAACTACTTGTTACATGGCAAAGAAACAATACTTTATTTTTAAGTCTGGCCTATGATATATTAAAAGTTCATTGTATATACACATCACTCTCAATGTACCGAATTTCAATCGATTCAAAATATTCCCTTTCCGTGGAACGTCGAATATTAAGTTGAATTGGATATTTTCTCCATCGTCAGGCTCAACCCATCATCAGTTTACAAAATTCTGGAATTGATAGAAGAAATAATACAATTCAGCAGCGCCAAAAACAAGCTGCATATATCGCTATAACGAATAGCTTGACATTGTACCGCTTCCAGAAATACTTTATATTTTAAATATTTACTTATATTACAAAAAGCCGTCAGTGTCAAGCCACTATGTAAAAGTGTTAGCATAATGCAGGCAGAAAAGCAGACAGAATTTCTAACAGACAAGAGAGCAGGAAATGAGGCAGGCAGTTAGTGCGCATGTTAAATATGGAATGATGGGAAGACACAATCATCTTAATGATATAAACATCGAAACATTTTCATACAAAATTGATTGTTTGAATATCATGAGGATGGGGCACGCAGCAGTATCTCTGGCTGATAATTGCTCAAATAAGATGTGGGATTTATTTACTGATCAGGATGGCTTCCTTCTACGAAATATTGATATGGCGACCAGTTGGAATCACGCATGCGTGCATGTGTAGCAAACAACCGGAACTTGTACCCTCCCTCATGTGACAATCATTCATTCAATCAGAGGTCATCAGACTTTTGAATTCTGTAAAAAAACAAAAATGAATATACTAAGTACACATGCAGAATGCAATAACTAAATATATAAAAGTGTGGCCTAATAAATACTAAGAATTCTGAGATATTGAACTAAACAAAATCATGTGTCAAAGATTTCATTATTCTATACATAGATTATGTTTGATTTCCTCAATATATTTCAAATGTCATAACTGACTTAATAATAAATCGTGCCAATAAAATAATATCTTTGTCATAAGTACTTTGACACATTTGAAACAATAACTAACTATACTTTGATCTATAGAACTACGATAAAAAAATAGATAAAACGAAACTAAATATAAATATATTCTACATACATTACACAGCAAGAGCACACAGTAAAGATATGAGAACAAATGCTTAAGAGTATTCCTGATCTAAATGAATTCTCAATACAGATGTGCTAGCCGTCAAAATTGTCTTGGAACACCATGAACATTTTTTGTTGTTGCGACCAATCAAAATTCTATTTTTTGTAGCCATTAATTATTGGATGGCAGCTGTTGACCAATCAACGCCCCACTTTTCATGAGAACGTCTGATAATATGCTGTTTTTTCCCTTTTATTTCATTTTTAATATGCGGATAATCTTGATTTGTAAAATCACAAATACCAATAATCAGTGGATATTTTAGACTTTTAAATTAAAATATGATTTCACCAAACATACATTTACATGTAAAAAATAAAATGAAAGTTGGTGACCACGACGAAAATCTTCAGTTTCAAAATTAATCTATGCATTTGCTAGACAATGATTTTTTGCTATCTTGAGCGAAACGTGTAACTGAGCCGAAAGGGGTATATAGTATAATTTTCCTTAAACATTTAAATCATAAACAGATCGAGTGACTCAGTCTATCAGTAGATTCATGGAATCCCAAGACAGAGTACAAGAAACTGAACTTGACAAAAACACATGTATACTATCGGCTGTAATCGGCTAGTCCCCTGGGGGTAGAGCTACAAAAAACAATCAATAATATAAAATATCATTGTTTTACAAGACATAACACGTAAGCCCTTAACTCTCCAGCCAGATCCATTTATGAAAGGACAGCATGGCAGTGATAAAAAAAAAAATAGGATGTCCGTCTTTATATAGAGAAAACAGGAGTTATTTCCCTTTGATAAGCCGCCCTGATTCAAACAAGTGCCAAACACTGAACTGGTTAATGACCAGTTGATATTAATCGTGCAAACCCAATTAAAACCCTTCAAAGTGACGTCATGAATTTTCTTGAATTAATAAATTGGTATGATCTACCAATCATTTAATGCAGATGATTGTGGTACTGTCACAGTGTGGTACTGTCACAGATAGCAAGCAACTATGTCACACTAATGTGCACATTTTTGTTGTATGTATTTCCGATTTAAAATATGTCATCTTATATCTAGATATGAATGTTGTTAAGGACAAGATTTTATGTATTCAAATGTCAATATGTCGTTATGGGAACAACCATTTAATTTTAAGGGGGATGAAGCACAGGGGCCAGATGAGTTTTTTCTTGTACCTATATACATGTACCTATATACCTACAAGGGTACGAACTCGACAGTAATCAAAATTTAGGTATGTCTTGTTTAACTGAGTAGAAAAAATACCAGGAATTTTATACGTATAAAGGTGATATAGACTTAAAGCTGAATATTTTTTCTTTAGAAAAAAACTTATTTGAACCCGGTACGTCCAAAAATAAAAAAAAGTTACAGCAGCCCAAGTCCTACTTTCTGCTAAAAATGGTGAGGTCGGACAATAGGATGGTCGGACAATAGGATGGCCCGCCACCTTTCACATGTTTGGGAGGCTTATCTGCAATGCAATTCGTGTATTTACTTGCGACGTCTATTCCAATCGATAATTTGAATAAAAAATTCCTACCTTTCCGTAGAATTTATGTCCAAATCACTCAGTATTATCTTTTTTATCTAATGCGGAACCTCTCTCATTCAGAACCGGAATTTTTTTCAATTAATGAATGAAGCTGAAACGAGCGTATTGATTGGTCGATATTTTGGTCGTCAAAAATATAGACCAATCAGGACGCTCGTTTTCAGACATGTGAAAGGTGGCCGGCCAACCTATTGTCCGACCTCGCCATTTTTAGCAGAAAGTACGGATTTGGGCTGCTGTAACTTTTTTATTTTTGGACCTACGGGGTTTAAATAAGTTTTTATCTAAAGAAAAAATATTCAGCTTTACGTCTATATCACCTTTATACGTATACAATTCCTGGTATTTTTTTCTACTCAGTTAAACAAGACATACCTAAATTTTGATTACTGCCGAGTTCGTACCCTTGTAGGTATATAGGTATATGATAAAACTCATCTGACCCCTGTGGGATGAAGCTATCTTCTTTCATTTTTGTTTATATCTGTCGCAAAATTTTGAAGACCAACATAAATTGACCTGAAAGATGCAAAGACTTTATAAGTAGACATTGCAGACTTCAACTAGACATTTTGTCTAAAACAATATAATCTTCGTTTCGCGTGGATAAAAATATGGCTCCAAGAGGTGGTCGAAACATACCCAATCTGAAAGTTAAATGGTCGGCCCCTACATATTGCTTGTTGGAAATGTGGTGTCTATTATTGCATCATTATGTCGAAAAGTAAAATTACTTGGATATCAGCAATATCATCAACAGAGTTATCGTTCCTTATGCAAGGAATATAATAGTCAATCTAACATGACCTCCGTCTTTTGCTTTGTTAACATACGAGCGAGTTATCCGTTCGGTATAATCTCATTAGCACATGCGCCGGTGAATGTGACCGACTTTTCTATTGGCAGCATAATTTGTAACCCGAATAATGCTGATAGAAGACGCAGTATTATTCGAATTACATAAGTTGTGTGCGACATTTTCCGCAAGCGTAAATATAAATTACCGTCTTCCAATCAATGTATACTACCGTATTTGTACACTTAGACATATCAGAATCGAAATAAATCATGGAAGCCAGAATGTGTTTTGAGTTTTAACATGGATTGGCGGATATTAGTAAATTTTATCCCTCGCTTCTGGCTCGGAATAAAATACTAATATTCGCCAATCCATGTTAAAACTGCCAACACATTCTGGCTTCCATGATATATTTCTTAATTATACTCGTCAAAGGAACGATAACTCTGCCGAAGAGACTCATGTAAGGAGCGATAACTCTATGAAAGATATTGTGACATTAACAATACACGTACATGTATATGATGTTAGATTTGATATCAAGTTTGGCACACAACTTACCTTCGTAATCAACAGTTCCACTTCCGTCGGTATCCGTTTCGTTAATCATATCATCTAATTCTTCCTCTGTCAAGTCATCTCCTAAACTTTGTAAAATCCATCGTAAATCATCTACTGGAATTGTTCCTTTATTTTGTTTATCTAACACTCGGAAGGCCTCTCTTAGTTCTCTTTCGTCTTCATCTTCTTTTAACTTGCGTTCAAATAGTTCTTTAAAATTTTCCCATTCCATATATCCAAGTGCTATTGAATAAAATATGACAAGTAATAAGTTACCTTTTAGATTTCTTAATACCAAATAAAGCAAAAGAGGTGGAAAAGCANTGGTTAACCTGTGTTGTCTATTGGTAGCATGATGGCATAACTTGGTTAACCTGTGTTGTCTATTGGTAGCATGATGGCATAACTTGGTTAACCTGTGTTGTCTATTGGTAGCATGATAGCATAACTTGGTTAACCTGTGCTGTCTATTGGTAGCATGATGGCATAACTTGGTTAACATGTGTTGTATATTGGTACCATGATGGCATAACTTGGTTAACATATGTTGTCTATTGATAGCATGAAGGCATAACTTGGTTAACCTGTGTTGTATATTGGTATCATGATGGCATAACTTGGTTAACCTGTGTTGTATATTGGTAGCATGATGACATAACTTGGTTAACATGTGTTTTCTATTAGTAATATGATGGAATAACAAGGTTAAAAAGAGTTTGAAGGTACCAAAGGAGTAATCAGAATCCGTTAATCGACGAAGGACAGACAACACAACGACCAAAAGAAAAAGGACAAACAGCGATCTACAAAAATTAAGAAAAAACACACATAGAAAATTAAAGATCGAGCAACACGAATATGTGTTGCCAATTGATTATATGATGGCATAACTTGGTTGACCTGTGTTGTGTATTTATTATATGATAGAATTCCTGATTAGCCTGTGTTGCTTATCGCTAATATAATAGAATAATTTGGTTGACCTGTGTTGTCTATCGGTAATATGACGGAATAACTTGGTTCACCTGTGTTGTCTATTGGTAATATGATGGAATAACTTGGTTCACCTGTGTTGTCTATTGGTAATAATATGGGATAAATTTGTTAACCTATATTTTTCTGACATCATCATGCCTAATGTGTTTTCCGCTTTATAGTTTTTAGTGCTTTTTATTTTTATGGTCAGTTGTGATTCAACGTTCTTTCCGAGAACCTCAATAGTTTCATTTCAATGACTTATATCAGCATCGTCGGTACCACACGACTCTTATATCAGCATCCTCGGAACCACACGATTCTTATATCAGCATCGTCGGTTCCACACGATTCTTATATCATCATCGTCGGTACCACACGATTCTTATATCAGCATCGTCGGTACCACACGACTCTTATATCAGCATCGTCGGTAACCCACAACTCTTATATCAGCATCGTCGGTACCACACGACTCTTATATCAGCATCGTCGGTACCACACGATTCTTATATCAGCATCGTCGGTAACCCACAACTCTTATATCAGCATCGTCGGTACCACACGACTCTTATATCAGCATCGTCCGAACCACACGATTCTTATATCATCATCGTCGGTAACCCATAACTCTTATATCAGCATCGTCGGTACCACACGATTCTTATATCAGCATCGTCGGTAACCCACAACTCTTATATCAGCATCGTCGGAACCACACGATTCTTATATCAGCATCGTCGATACCACACGATTCTTATATCAGCATCATCGGTAACCCACAACTCTTATATCAGCATCGTCGGTAACCCACAACTCTTATATCAGCATCGTCGGTACCACACGACTCTTATATCAGCATCGTCGGTAACCTACGACTCTTATATCAGCATCGTCGGTAACCCACAACTGATCACGCGACGATACTCTCCGTGTTTACAATCTGTTATGATTATGATTTTTATGGCAGTTGTATTGTATTGGAAATTATTTCATTTTTATCCTGATAGTAACCTCATTCACGGTTATAATTTATATCTAACTTTCTGCAATTTTCAGCTATATCTTGACTACCAGATTTAATGGTGGAAGAAAGCCAGGACATTTATAACGACGTGACCATTAATAATTTTATTGATAGGATTATGAACTGGATTTAAACAGACATATACGGTTTGTATCTCCTTAAAAAGATATGCTTCTCATGAAAACTGTTTGAATCATTTCATGAATGAACTCATTACTTTCCCACCTACAAAATTTACACAAGATATCTACGATATGATAAACGGCTAATTACAAACATATAGTTAAAGTGTGTGGGAACTATGCCAAGCTTACTATGTTTTCTTGTGTATGTAATGGAGCGTTTAATTTAGCATTAGAAAGAGTTTCTGATTTTATATGCCGGAAATTATTTGATTCGAAAATACAAAATTAACATATTTCCCTTCATGTTTAAATTAGTAGAAAATTGGATATGCGACTTCGTCTCCCTTCCCATTAACATTTCAAAGCAAGGGATGTTCATTTGGGCTTTGAAACTATTGTATACTGCTGTACTGATAAGATACCAAATTTACTTTATACTGATGACACGCTCTTTTGATCACCGAATGACTCTTTGATATAACTGTTTTATGCTCCCTTATATCTCTCTCTCCCGAACAACAAATGTATTATCCCAGTTTTCAATCTTTCCAAAAAGCACTACCTATGCAATCAGTGCCCATCATCACTAATGTTGCGAGTTCGAATCCCGCTCACATTCGGTGGTCTTCTCCGGGTACTCCGGTATCCTTCACAAATAAATTTGACCACCACGATATTAACTGAAATATTGTTGAAAGTAGCGTTAACCAACAAAACCCCATAACCCCATAACCCCATAACCCAACCCATCCTAAAAAACATGTGCTAAATATTTTACGTTCATTCTAACTCGAACAATTCAGCTCCTTGTGCCGGTCAATGTGTCCTCACGTTAAGGTAGCGTTCCGGTGGAGAGTGGAGGAGTATATAACGAATGGATTGTTCGGATTACGTCCCTTTCTAATGGAATGGATACATTATTCCCCCTCGATAAAATCAGACATAAAACTCCGAAGATATTATTAACGCAACAAATGAAAGCAAGTTCATATTTACATGAAACTGAATACGATATAATTTGTCTGTACATATTTAACTTGTAATGGTACCTTTGGAATATTTTCCTTTCCATGTGTTGCAAGATAACGAACATTCAGTCAATCTACACCATAGTCATCTAGTGTTAAACTTTTCAGGTAGGTGTTAAAAAATATTATGTAACAACTAGAGAAATGAAGAATTTGTGGGTATATACATGTATCTTAAACCATATGTACATTTTATATGTGACAATAGGTTTTCAAGGTCTTGAAAACATCGTTATGCTACAACTTAAATACAGCGGCTGGTGTTCGGAATTCAGAGGAAAGAGGTTTTCGATACGCGTTAAAACTCGTCTGATTCCGACAAAAGCAACGGATTCACTCGAGGTTTGCAGATTTGTGTATTCGGACTTCCGGTTTTCAGAGGAGGTCGGCTTTAGGATTTTTCACTGTAACGGAATTATCAAGTCTACACATAATAATACATACCTTCTTCGTCTACTTCGTCGGCCCATTCTTTTAATCTATCTGCAGGTATTTGTAAAGCTAAGCTCTTGAATATGTTTCCTAATTCCTTTGTTGACACTTGACCATTTCCTTTTTTGTCGAATAAGTTAAATGTGTTGTGTGCATCTGCAGGGAAATAAATTATTGATATAAGTATATCATATGTCAATGCATTACAGGAAGGTGAAGTATATACAAAGCTAGAGTGTTTATTGTTATGTGTTCGGCACACTTCACTAAATCTCCTATCATATGTCAGATCGTTCAATTTTTGCATCGCATCTAAATCACTCAGTTAAATGCGAAAAATCTAACTGTCACTACGGAAATTTTTATAATATACCAATAAACTAATATTATGTTGTCAGTTTCTCTGGATTGTCCATTTTTGATTGCCATTTTGGTATTCTCTAACATTTATTTACGCCCAAGTTATAAATATAAAAAATACTTCGTTATTCCTTTTTTTTGGTTTCCAAATGAAAATGTTGAAATGGAATGTTTTTTATATTTATTTTGAGTGTCTAATTTCTAAAAAAATGGAAATATAACATCCTTTCCATAAAAAAATAGCTCTATGAGCCGATGAACTTTCTCAACCATTGGTTCTTTTAATATTTCGAAAGATCAGTCTCATTTTATACATTGCGAACAACCTAACATATATACCGGGACGGGGGTCATATCATGGTAACGTAGTAATTGAATTAAAAAGACAGCAGCAAAAATTGGCTAAAAAGGTAAGTAAATACAAGGTATCATAGAACCCGCGGTACCACAGGATCTGAATATATATTTAAAATCGCAGAACATTTCACAAACAAGCCATTATGATTGACAATACATTATTTGTCTTGGTTTTCGTTGTTCCGATTACAGAACGTGTTTCAAACTGACATATTTCTAAAACTTTACTGTTTGACAGTTGCACAATATACATTTTGATTATACATAGAGGGTATATTTAAACAAATGTTGTTTTAGTGAGATGTTAATTTGAAGGGTCAAATAAATGGGACACCAAAGCTGGAGCAAGTCACTGTGACAAGGCCAAATAAATATATTGAACGAGCTCTATTGGATCATGTGCATATCCACTTCATGGAAGTGATATCCCAATATCACAGAACCGCATCGGTGTTGTAATGGTTAATATAATCCCCTCGATTGTGGTAGATCGTGGGTTCGAACCCCGGTCAGGTCAAATCAAAGACTATGAAAGTGGTATTTGTTGTTTCTCCGTTATGCATGCAGCATTGAGGAGAAAGAGCAAACACTGATTGGCTAGGAAAACTCAGGTTAATGTGTCCGAGTGTATGGGGCGACGTGTCTACCTGCGGACTGTTGTTTCATTCAGCTAGCACTATAATAATCCAACTAAAGTGTATTGGTCTAGTACAAAGCAGGTATCATCATGATCTCATCGAATGTAACTTGTTCTCGCCATGACTTAACTGAAATATTGCTCATATAACACAATAATACAATCACGTACATGACATAAGTCCCCTTTTATGGAAAATTTAGAAATATTAATAATATCTGTTTTCGTACAAAATGTCATCACCCCCTAAAATCAGTCCCCCCTCCTCCATCCCCACCTCCCAAAGTAAAATGGTCGGTCCCTTAAATATAATATTATTTAAAGTTTCTGTAATGTGTTGTGATATACACCCCCTCCCCCCTTTTCCCCCTTTTTCCACAACCTGGCCACCTTAATAAATGGAGAAGTAGTCACTCGTCAAATGTTGTATTACATTTATTTTTCGTAGAAAATTTTATAGAATTAATTTATTCTTCATATTGAAGTGTTTTGTAAAGAAACTACATACAAATAAATCAGCGTTATTTGATCATTACTGATTAGCTTTGAGATACTGAATAATAAATGGCGTAAGACTACACATTAATTGATGATAATCTAAACCGTTATTAGTGATGTAAACACATATAATTTATGTCTGCTTCTTATCATGATAAACAGCATGGCAGAACGGTAGCGTCTTGTATATCACATTACCTAGCTTTTTATCATTAATACAGAATGGTTAGTTCTCTGTTGGAATTTATCATCTAAATCCAACGCGAGATCTGAAACATACGTTCATATAGTACTACAGAAACTAATTTTGGAAATAAAACTGACACCATGATTTAATTATTAGTTTCGTGTTGTGAAGACTGGTCATAATACTAAATACCCTTTCCTCCTATTAACGAACATGTAAAAATAAACCATAACCTGACACTCCTTAATATATATATATATATATATATATATAAATATATATATAAAAACTTATGTTTTCATTCGATTATTCATTATTACAACACGCGCATACCACAGTTAGTCACGTGGTTTCCGTATTTGGCAGCAAAATTAGTATCAATTGCAGACAGTTTTATTTTTGAAATAAAAAAAAAAAATCCCATCAAAAACCTCAAGTGTTGTACAGGTAGTTTTGATTAATATTTTTGTCTGATGGCCCCTAAACGAAAGAACATTCGCTTAATTACATTTTTTGTTTATAAATAGAATGTTTGTAGTTGCATGTCTGGTGTATTTCATCAACTTATTGGCTGTGTTCCCAAAACTCTGCTAGTCTTACTTATCTCGTAAATATGTATGTATATATATTCTCTAGTCACCTTCCAAGGATATTGCCGAACACAAAGTATTAAACATCGAGCGGAATGTCTTGTTCGACCTTCTAGAAACCAGATTTACTGCGTTAAGTCAAGGGTCTGTATGAGTGGTATATGTCAATAGCTCTTGCGATTTAGTTTTATAATATGTTTCTACTAAACAAAAGTATACTCACCATTGAATTGTTTTTCCGACACCTTAAATTCCGACTGAAAAAAAAAA